>CAKNWT010309432.1:0-25137 GCA_932066315.1 Andricus coriarius | reverse complement strand
GCAGCCTTATCCTTGCATTCGGGGCTCTACAAGGATGGACGAACCCTTTTCCCTAGATGCTCGTGGGAACAACAATGAGAACACCAAACATAGTTGTAGTAAGAGCGGTTCAAAACAATCGAACGCGCAGGGCTCCCGAAAATGGGTCGGACAACAATGCCGACTATCCTAGAGTTGGGGGAGCCAATCAAGACGGAGTCAATGTGATGGACCGGCAAAATCTCGTTACTTTTAAGTGGACGGATCGACTCAGGGACGCCCAGAGCTCTCACATTTTTCGCAAAAACGTCTGCGAAACCGTGCCGAGGAACTCCGAAAAAGGGGTTATGTAAGCGGAGCGCCTACTCAATCGCAGCCAGAAGAAGCCGGCAACAGAGAAAGAGAGGCGACACTGAGACCAACCGCGAGCAGACATCCAATAGAGGAAGAGCGACGCTTCAGGACCCGGAAAAACATCAACATTCAGGTTTCTCTTAGGCCCAAAGATCTGGCTGAACTGGATGACGAGCTTCGTGGAGATTTTTCCAAAGAACCTGACCTCTGGACTAATTATTGTAGTGTGTATAATGCAGCGAGAGCTTTGGCAGATGCAAACCGTAAAACAAAAACGACGGTTGATCATAAGACCAAAAGACGAATGCATCAACTCAGCCCAAAGATAGGCTGGGCCAGACAGTACACGTCCCGCATTCAGTGTGTGATTGACTACATAACATTTGGCAGGACAATCACTGCCAAGGTTCGACAGTTCGCGCGTGAGCTGCGTATCTGTCATCACACACTTAACAAGTCAAAGCTACTGACCATCAGGCAGCATATTGTTGACAGAATACGAGTACTATCTAACGCTAGGAGAAGTCTCGAGCGGGGAGAGAGGTGGGTCAGAGAAAATAAACACTTTTTGTCTGACCCATCTCGACTTTTCCAAGACCCTCCAGTTACTGTCGACGAGGAGGTCGAGGCATTTTGGAGAGAAGTCTACGAAGTCCAGCATCCACTGAAAGAACACTCGAAGAATATAAATAGCTTCATGGATCTGTGCAGTGCCCTCATAACACCTGAGGAGGAATGCCCACCTGTCACTACCAGGTAGGTGAAAAATGTATTAAGAGGCATTAAGAACTATTCCGCTCGGGGACCAAATGGTATCAAGAACTTCTGGTGGAAGAAGTTTTCTTCAACCCACCAGCATCTGGCCCGTATTTTTACGTCATATCTAAAGTCGGCAGAGCCTATTCCGGAGTGGTTGGTTGAAGGGCGCACAGTGCTCCTGCCGAAGACGGGCAATTTACCTGACCCTAAAAATTACAGGCCAATAACTTGTCTGAACACACTGTATAAGATCTTCACAGCTATCCTAAATGATAGGATTATTCGGACAATTGGACCTGTGTGGCGAGAGATGTACGAACAACGTGGCTCAAAGAAAGGCGTAGCAGGATGTCGGGAGAACCTGCTCATCGATAGATGTGTCTGTAAAGACGCAGCATTCTATCAGCGTTACCTATCGATGGCCTGGATTGAATACCGGAAAGCTTTTGATTCAACCTCCCATAGACTTATCATCTGTCTGTTGGAAAGCTTAAAGGTTCATCCACACATCGTCAGGTGCATAGAGAGATTAATGCCGCTTTGGAAAACCAGATTTACTATCTCATCTGGAAAACATCGTGTGATCACTAGCAGTGTCACCTTTCAGAGAGGTGTGTTTCAGGGCGTCACCATGAGCCCTCTTCTCTTTTGCCTCACATTATTGCTACTATCTCTCGCACTTCGCCATTCCGAAGGGCACCTCTTCGGCAAACCTGGAAATCGAAAGCATAAAGTCACTCATGTATTTTACATGGATGATCTTAAAATCGATGCTAAAAATCAAGAGAAACTCCATCTAACTCTAGACATTGTCAAAGAGTGCACGCAAGAAATTGGAATGGAGTTCGGGTTAGAAAAATGCGCCAAGGTTTGTTTGAAGAAAGGAAAACTTAATGGAATCCCGGAAGTTCCTGAGCTCGTCGACAGAAGCGCTATACAACACATTGGCGATGGAGAGACCTATACATACCTGGGCGTGCCACAGAGCCGCATTCAGGACGCGACATCTATAAACGATACTCTCCGATGCAGATACAAACGTCTCATTCGACGGCTTTGGTCTTCTGAACTTTCGGCATGGAACAAAGTGTCTGCGACGAACATGCTTGCCGTCCCGGTAGTACTCTATTCATTTAGAGTGGTTCCATGGACGAAGGACGAGCTCAGATCCCTCGATATCGGGTCCCGAAAGGTTATGCACATGAGCGAAAACATGCACCTTAAATCTTCTGTTCCGCGACTTTACATCTCACGCCGTGAAGGTGGTCGCGGAATACTAAATCTTGAATGTCTTCACAACAGGATTATTTTGGGTACAGTACATATAGTCGCAACTGGACAAGATCGTCTTCTTAAAAAGGTAGGAAACACGAGGAAGTGGGCAAAGGGGCGTTTCTCTACAAAGCAGCGGAGGAGGCTGCTCAAACACTCGCCCTTGACTTCAATATCAGGGATGAGCAAAGTGCATCAAATTTTATCCATCTAGAGTACTCACTCCTGAAGGCCCGGATTAAGAAAGCACAGGAGAAAAACTTCCGCGAACAGCTCCTCGAGAAGAAGATGCACGGCATCTTCCACAGGAATGTGAAGGATCTGTCTATGTCATATGAGCTAACGTTTGCTTTCCTTAAATCACCCGGATTGAAGTCGGGCACGGAGGGTTCAATTTTGGCATGCCAAGATGGTGTCATTTCCACTCTAGCATACCGTCGCCACATTTTGAGCCAAGACATTCCCGATGATAGCTGCAGAGCGTTTCATGTACACCCCGAGTATCTAGGACACATACTATCTGGTTGTCCAACTCATGCGGGAACGAACTACATCCAAAGGCACAATGCGGCATTACGAGTGCTTTATTACCATCTCTGTCACTCTTACGGCATCAGCCCAAACACCGCTCCGCTAAACGATCCTAGGGAAATAGAGTCAATTGTCGAGAATGATAAGTGTCGGATATACTGAAATTTCATATTCTCGACAATTGTTTCTGTCGCGCACTCGAAGCCTGACATAGTTCTTCTTGACTTCGAGAAACGAACCATTTTCGTTATCGAATTTTCGGCACCAGCTGACAAAAACATCATAGCCAAGGAGAATGAAAAGAAAGAGAGGTATGAAGAACTTATAAGGGAGTTCGACGGCTGTACCCGGAATATTCCGTTAAGCTAATCTTCTTGATCATCGGTACTCTTGGAGGTGCCAAGGTTTCACTGGTTAATAGCCTGAAAAGCATCCCTGCGTGTCAAGAAAATCCTAAGACACTTGCGGGGGAAATGTTCAATGTGGTCGTCTTTGGGTCGCTCCGTGTCCTCAGGGTGCACGAGACTTTTGCCGGATCATCGTATTGAATTCGTCGCAGACTGTAACTACCTATCTCACGGTCGTGAGACGTGGTTACAGCTGAAATTTTACCGCGATTTCGCTGGGAGCGGGTGAAATTTTTCAGATAAGCACCTGCTCCCAACGAAATCCTGCGGTTTAACTATATATATATATATATATATATATTTTTTTTTATATATTTGTGTGTGTGTGTTTTTATTCATGTGCACTCTTAGTGCCGCATTGTCTCTAGATCTACGCCGTACCCTCATGCGTTTGACAACTCGACAGAATGTGTCCTAAGTGTTCGCGGTGTGCATGACACGCTCTGCCGCTATCATCGGGAATGTCTTAAATCTCTGATTTAAGGAAAGCAAACGTTAGCTCATACGACATCGACAGATCCTTCACATTCTTGTGGAAGCTGCCGTGCATCTTCTTCTCGAGGAGCAGTTCGCTGAAGTTTTTCTCCTGTGCTTTCTTAATTCGGACCTTTAGGAGTGAGTACTCGAGATGGATAAGATTTTATGCACTTTGCTCATCCCTGATATTGAAGTCAAGGCCGAGTGTTTCAGCAGCCTCCTCCGCTGCTTTGTAGAGAAACGCGCCTTTGACCACTTCTTCGTGTTTCCTGACCATTTTAAGAAGAAGGTCTTGTCCATTTGCGACTATATGTGCTGTACCCAGAATAATTCTGTTGTGAAGACATTTGAGATTTAGTATGCTTTTTTAATTGTGCATAGCTTTTCGTGACCCGATATCGAAGGATCTGAGCTCGTCCTTCGTCCATGGAACTACTCTAAATGAATAGAGTACTACCGGGACGGCAAGCATGTTCGTTGCAGATACTTTGTTCCTCGCCGACAGTTCGGAGGATCAAATCTATCGAATACGACGTTTGTATCTGTATCGGAGAGCGTTCTTTATAGATGTTAAGTCCTGAATGCGGCTCTATGGCACGCCCGGGTATGCATAGGTCTCTCCAGGACCAAGGTATCGTATAGCGTTACTGTCGACGAGCTCAGAGTTTTTCGGGGATGTCATTAAGTTTTCCTCGCTTCAAATTAACATTGGCGCATTTTTCTGACGCAAACTACATTCCAATCTCTTAAGTGTACTCCTCGACAATCCATAAAGCTGGATCTAGTTGGTCTTATTTCTAGCATAGATCTCGAGATCATCCATGTAAAAGCAATAATGTGAGGCAATAGAGGCGACGGCTTATGGTGTCGCCCTGAAAGACGCCTCTCTAAAAGGTGGCGTTGTTAGTTGTCACACGATGCTTTCGAGATGAGATAGTAAATACGGTTTTCCAGAGCGGTATCAACCTCTTTATCCACCTCACGATGTGTGGATGAACCTTTGAGCTGTTCAACATAAATATGATAAGTCTATAGGAGGTTGAATTGAAAGCTTTTTCCTTAGTCAATCCAGGCCATCGATAGGCAGCGCTGGTCGGATGCTGCGTCTTTGCAGACACATCCATCGATGAGCAGGTTTTTCCGACGTCTTGCTACGCCTTTCTTCAAGCCGCGTTGTTCATACGTCTCTCGCCACACAGGTCGGATTGTCCGAACAATCCTATCGCTTAGCATAGCTGGGAAGATATTATACAGGCGTCCAGACAAGTTGTTGGCCTGTAATTCTTATGGTCAGACAAGTTGCCCATCTTCAGGAAGAGTACTGTGCGTTCTTCCAACAACCACTCCAGAGTAGGCTCTTCCGAATTTATATATGAGGTGAAATTGCGGGCCAGGTGCTGGTGGGTTAAAGGAAACTTATTTCAGCAGAAGGTCTTGATACCATCTGGTCCCGGAGCGGAATATTACTTCATGCCTCTTAATACTTTTTTCACCTCCCCGGTGGTAATAGGTGGGAATTCCTCCTCAGGTGTTATGAGGGCACTGTACAGCTCCTTGTAGCTATCTATGTTCTTTGTTTCTTCACTTAGTGGGTGCTAGACTTCGTAGACTTCTCTCCAAAATGCCTCGACCTCCTTCGGTTTAGGTGGGTAGTCGACAGTAACCGGGGAGACTTGGAAGAATCGAGGTGGGTCAGAGAAAAACTGTTAATTTTCTCTGATCTTTATATCTCTCTGCTCTAGACGTCTCCTAGCTTCAGATAGTACTCGTACTCTGTAAACAATATGCTGCCTGATGGTCAGCAGTTTTGATTTGTTGAGTGTGTGATGACGGATCCGCAGTTCGCGCTCGAACTGTCGGATCCTGGCAGTGAAATTTCCTCCCGATGTTATGTATTCAAACACACATTTAATGCGGGACGCGCACTGTCTTCCCCAGTATATCTTTGTACTGAGTTAATGCATTTGTCTTTTGGTCTTATGATCAGCCGTTGGTTTTGGTTTACGGTATTGGATGCTTACCAGCGGTTGGTCTCAGTGTCGTCTCTCTTTCTCTGTTGTCGGCTTGTTCTGGCTGAGGTAAAGTAGACGCTCCGCTTATATTACCCTTTTTCCGGAGGTCATCCGCACGGTTTAAAGAAGTTGATTTGAAAAGTGCGAGAGCTGCGGGAGTTTCTCGTGCCACAGAGCAAGCAGTCGCGCAATGCAACCTTGTCGCTCAGGGGCCATACTGGTATGGTAGCACTCTAGCAGTTCGTCCCTTAGTCGATTTGTTCACTCATTATTTCAGAAAAATACAGTATCATTAATTTTATTCATATTTTATGCTATAGAAATGAATGATTTCACCTGTGCTCGCCTGTACAGCCTAAGCTATCCAACTGGTTAACACCAAATATTCAAACATATTCTGAATATATATTTCAGGAATTGTCGATGTATTGAATTGTCTTTATTGACTCCCCCCACTCTAGGGTAGTCGACATTTTTGTCCAACCCATTTTCGTGAGCCCTGCGCGTTCGGTTGTTTTGAACTACACTTACAACTATGTTTGGTGGTGTTATTGTTGCTTCCAAGAGCTGCTAGGGAAAGGGTTCGTTCGTCCTTGTAAAACCTCGCGTGCAAGCATAAGGCTATATACACTAAAAAATTGGCCCGGCAGGCCCGGCTGAATAGGTGGGTACGGTACAGTGGGTAGTACTACCTACTTGGAATCTCGGAAGGTGGTTTTTTATTACTTTCTATTTTGACACTATCAAGGGCATCATGAACATCACTCAAAACTTTTGGTAACGTTGGCTCTAGAGATCTTCGAGCATGACCGATGTTATTCCGAATAAAAGTAACATCAGTTGTAGTTACAATTGCTTTATCTCCCTTAGCCAGCTCTCCACGAATAATTTTTTATGGCGACATTTCAGATATTTCGCGTTATTCTGTGGCTTTCCTTTTTAAACTATTGCTCAATTTTAGCCGGTTTAAAACTTTTAATGTACCCCGGCAATTCGCACGTTCTCGCACTGCATAATTGTATGTTTGGATATCAGATCATGCATGTATTTTTGTTATGAAAGGAGTGTGTAGAATGATTCGTATCACTATCTATTGGTGTAAAGAAGCCAGTCGTCAGCGGCATCAACTACTAGCTTTGAATTTTCGCTGGACGAGGAATCCGTCGAGTGTCGAGTCTGCGGTCTGTCGGGTTAAGAGTTTTTCCGAAGTTACGTGTCAAAGGCTGGGACCGTGGTATCTAAAGGATTCAGGATTTGCACTCAAGAACTTAGAGAACATAGAATATGGCCACTTTGCATTGAAAAAATACATGTTTCACATACAATTACCAATTTACCGCTTTTTTTAGATTAGGGATGGAATGTGATGTCATATAAACACAACGGCTCCTAATTCGTTCTCAGCGACTCGAAAACATAGGATATGACCACTTTTCACAGGTAAGAATCTTGTTTCACCTGAAAGCAGCGACTTTAATGTTTTTTTTAGGACAGCTACGATGATAGCATTATCCCTGTTGAGGGAGGCTATATGGCGCGTTTGCACACTCTGTGGTGCCAGAAACACCCAGAGCTGCAGTACATTTCGCATCAGTCTTTACGAAATGAAGCTGCCTACCCCTGAAAACTGGATATGCACGCAGGGCCCTTCCTCAACCGCTGTATGAACAAGCCGCAGACGAAGAGGAAGAAGCAACAGTGCTTTAAAGTGTAAGGGGAGTGAAAATACATTAATAAATACTAGATTTTTAATGACAATTGGTATATTATTATTAGGAACTTTTGATACGTCATTTCCGCATATCAGTGTCTCTTTAAAAAATGTAATTGCATCAAAACGACCCTTTCTAATCAACAGATAGTTTCTTTCTTTTTTTACTAATATATCAGACCTAAGAAAACCAATTCTTTTTTGTACGCAACTTTTCTAAACTTATCATAAGTTCCTGAACCACAAAGCCTGTTGGATCCTTACCTACGACACCATTTAACGGTTTTTGTATTGAATCAGACGCTAATAGCGCCTTTTATATAGCACAAAACTGGTTACTTGAATTCGATCGAAAAACTAAGTTTTAAATACAGGAACCATGAAAACAAAAACAATAAAATCAACCTTAATATACGACAAATACAGGTAAAGATTCTGAAAATGTATTGACATTACCTGAATGTTTCTTCCAGTTCAAGAATCTACTTTACATGGAAAACGCAAATGTTTGAGTCATGTAAGCAAGAAATTATGAAAAATAAAAAAAAATCGAAGTAAAAATTGACAGGTAGATCACGTCTTTAACAATTTATCTATTGTCACTCACCTTAAAACCTAAAACTCAAGACTTCTTCTTTGTTCTTATATAGATATACAGATATTTTCCGCAGTATTCCCACAGACACACGTTAGCAACCAATCATATTTACTCCTTACTAAAATAACCAATCACAGTCTTACAAAAATGAATCTAAACTTTGTGAAAAGAAGGGGGAAATTGGGTCAAAATTCTCGATTTTAGGGATTTTTCAAATTTAAGGGGGGAAACGGGGAAAAGGGGAAAAAAGGGGACGGACTGGCATCCCTGACTTTAAAGCTAAATAATTTTTTGACCTGATTTCATTGAAATAATTTCTTCGTAGACGGGTTCGACGCGAAATTGTATAATCTTTCAAAGGATTCTACTTGCAATGATCGCCCCCTCCCCCTCCAGGATTTTCTGACTAACATTCACTTTTTTCTTTATCACTGAGAAATGAAGAAAAGCTATAAAAAGTCTGCAACTTCGTAACGAAAAAATAATGTAACATTGTCAATTAATATTTGAAAGAATGAGTCGTAGATTCAGTTTCTGCACAGATCAATGGGTCCTGAAAGAAACTACGCAAGTTGCGGCGACAGCTAGAAAATACGTATTTGGCGCCCTCTATACTAATTATATAGAGATCTATATATACTTAGTATAGAGTGCGCCAAATACGTACTCTTATTTTCTGTCGCCGCGAGTTGCGTAGTTTCTTTTAGGACCCATCGAGATATTCAGCTTTGAAGTAAAATATGAATTTTCAAACGGTCAAAGGAAATATACCCAAACCTTCTGTTGGTAGTGTAACTCGGGCAACAAAATTTTATTATAAAGTATCCAAGTGTTTCGAATCCTGCGATGAAGAATTATTTTCACTGACAAAATGGTTTGGTTCAATTAAAAAGAAACTATTTTCTATTTTGATCTTAAATAATCAAAAAAATCTTTTTTTTTTAAATCGACTCTCACGAATTTCTTTAGTATTTCGGTAAATCTACCATTTTTTATCGAAATGGTACAGAAGATAATGTCATTTATAGCAGATAATCCTTAATTAAAAATTATGTGTCCTGGCGGATAAGGGTTTACTTGCCAAAAGTCGAATTTTACAGAAGATACCAAAAACTGTCCAACTTTATCATATTTAATTTTTTTATTTTCAAATTAAAAAAAAAACAATGAAGTGCTTTCTAGCTATTATCTAACTCTATTGAAACTATGAAAGGAACATCCTTAAAAAAGCAATTACGTCCGCGAAAAACCCTTGTCAATGGTGCGGTGCTTCCCCAAAACCCAAAATATTAACACACAAAGAGTTGTATACATTTTTTAGTTATGAATTAAAGGAAAACGTGCGAGATATTTCGAGCTATTAGTTAGCTGCATTGCATCGTGAAAAAAAAAACAGGCGAAAAGAAGTAATTACTTTTTAAAATATACCAAACATGTATTTTGACCCACTTCTAAATCAAACTGGACCATAATCTTCTACAGACATGAGTTAGGTCAACACATTTAGTTTAAGCCAAAAAAACATATTTCCGAAGTTTAGCCGTACCGCCCGAAGACCCTTCAAATACTAAAGTGTGTAAAATAATTCATTTAATTTCACTAATAGTTATGAAACTGTACGTAGAATTATAGACAATCAATTTGTAAGAATAAAATTTTCTTTTTTTAATTCTGGGAAAATGTATAATTTATAAATTTAGGTAAGAACCTAATAAATACGACATCTTCCAGACTAATAGTCTTTTTTATATCAGGCCTTAATTACTTATTACATTAGGTTGGGGATAATAAACTAATAGTTTAAAATTAAGACACTCAGATCATTTTAAAGTTGCAGTGTATTTTAATAATTCATAGGTACAACTCAAACGAGAATGCGTTCGACTTGCGTTACAAGTGTTACAATGTTTATTAATTTATAATATAAGACGCACGGTTTACTCTCGTCTAAAGACAGATTCTCAAACAGTTTTTTTTTTATACATAGATTTTCTTTTGCCTCCTGTGCAATAAACTATGTAGGAATGTACGAAGAATCACGTGTTTACGGCGAGGACGTATGACACTGTGATTTTATCACGACTAAAGGAATCAATAATGTTTCACTGAGAGAAAGAGCGGGGGAGGATGGACTTTTACATATAATATACCGTGTGTAATATACACATCAGTAATATATTATACATAAAAGCGAAGAATCGCATTAGGAAGTTTTCAACTCACTTCAACTATATTTACATTTTCATCGATTTCACAGATCAATCTTAGCACTCTATATAGCATTTATTGCGATCATTATAATATCATATCCTCGGACACTGCGAAAACTAGGTGAGATAATTCGAAACGCACAATTACGCTATCTAAATACAACTAGATCTTTAAATAATAAAATATAAATCGATTAAATGCAATAAACTCTGCTTTTTTATGTTCTGTCTTCATTTTAAATATTGCTCTACATCCGCACACTCACTATATTTAAATTTTAAGAGAGAATTACATTTTATTTCGCAATTTCGAAAATTTTTAGAAGATTTTACCAACCCTTTGGGACAACAGTCAAATATCCAATATTGATAAACTCGGAACCAGATTTCAAAAAACTAAACCCCTTTTTTATTGCACACTTTCCTCCTTTTTTAAAATTAATTTTAAATTAGTGGCTTGTCCCAAAGGGTTAATCTGACAATCAGTAATTTTAGGGCCCTTCAGCCTCTTATTCACTAAAAAAGATCATTTTTGATTCTATATAATTTTGTATATAGTTTTTTAAAAACATTTTTAAACGCTTTTTTCTTTGAATGAAGAGCCCCTAACAAGAAGATAAATTAAAGACACTTCTATGGCTTAATCGTAGCAGAGCGTATTTTTTATGACTGAATTCTCGTTTTGAGTTCAATAAGAATAAATTACAAATAATAGTGCTGATCACCTTTGTTAGAAACGCACCTTAAATTGCAGTCGTTGCTTTCATGAAAAGACACGAAGACTATTTATACACTAATAAATAAAACCGAAATATAATATTTATATTTATATATGGCTATCCTTAATTTGTCGTTAAAAAGTTTCTTTGGATTCAAATATAACATCCCAGAGAAGAAATTAATTTGTCCTCTGGTCTGCTTTCTATCTTCTTTCTCTCTTTCACGCTTTCGCCTTTCTTCGATGAATAATTCTATGATTTCTCAACTTCCTCGGCGAGACTATCTTAACAACCAGCTTTATGTCTTTTCTAATTCCTAATTTCTTTTCGGACGACGTAGTAACCTTTCTAGAAAGAAGGACTTTCTTCCAACAATTTTTCTTTCGCTTTTGTCTTTCTTCGTTAAAGTTTCATATTCTTATTTTTCTACACTATTCGTTGTTTGATGAAACTTTCAAGAAAAATCCATCGCATTCAACATTTTTTTTTACACTCCGATGCTCTATTTACATTTAAATTCTCACACACAATTAAGTTTAGGCTATAGCATCAGTAAAACCTGAGCCTTCAAAACATGTTAGGGTTCATCAAAGTTGAAAAAAAATCTGATAATCTTTTTCTCTAATTTTTGTATTGTTTTTTTTCTTGTTTCATACAATTTGCAATGATCAACTTCGCAAACTGCATGCAACTTTTTAGGATTTTTAAATAACAAAAAATTTAAAAAGGACTTCTGAACTTAAAAAATGTTTTGGTGAACCCTGTCGGCAAATGTGTAAAATTTCGAATTCTATCGAAACTATTGAAAATTCGTGACCGAAATTTTGAATGTTTAAACTACTTTTAGTAGTAAACTAAGCAAAGAGAGTCACTTAATAATACATCTAGTAATATACATTTATGTAGTAAATACACCCAGGCTGTCTATTTACATATAAGATCTACTTTTAATTTAAGTCATTGCTGTGTATTCTTCACTATTCTGTTTTTTTTTCGTCAAAAAAAAGAATATCAGAGCCATTATTACACTTAGACTACAACTTACAGACTTTTCACAGCTGAAAACTGTGTTTGAATTTAAATACAATCTCTAAGGCACGAGCGTGTACACAACGAGATAGAAGTAATTTTAAAAAAGCTAATATATTACAGAATACAGATTCAATCCTGAAAGAGCTGATATGTTAAGGATTCAAAGAGATATTATTTTACAGTTTTAATCCTTAAGGGCTAGTATGATACAGATTTAATTCTAAAGAGCTGATATTTTACGAACCTAATCATGCAATTTTGCAGAATGAACTGAAGAAATGAAGAATTCTTCACTCGTTGCCTTTCACACCCAAAAGTTTTGCGGCGTCATCAGGAGTTGCAAGAAGCATTTTGTCAACAATGCCTGGATCTTTGATTCCCAGTAAATTTGAAATCAAGTCATTGCCAGTTTCAGCGGCGTCAGGGTTGCTTTGCTGGGATAATTTCCCAGTTAATGTTGTCAGTTTTTCGTAGGGGTTGAACCTCATCAGTCCACTAGGTGCAGCATCTCCGGTAGCTACAGTCGCTACTGTTGGCAAGGACATTCTCTCATGGCTCATTGAACTTCCTGAGGTCGCTGCAATTAGAGCTGGGGATTGCTGCTGACTTCTGGGAGTGATTGTAGATGGGTGGGTTGGAGAAATGTCCTCGTCGCCGCTTCCAGGGTAGACTGATGAGTCCGCTGCTTCGTGCTTCTTCCGGTGACGAAGCATACTATGTTTTAGGGTGAATCTCCGGTCGCAGATATCACACCAGAAGGGCTTTTCTCCTGTGTGGGTTCTCACGTGACGTCGGAGATCTTCGGCTGACCAAAATCGACGCATGCAGAATGCACAGACCACCTGGAAAGTAATTTTAGCGATTAGAAACATTCAAGTGCTGCTTAAAAAAATAAAAACGAAAGCTTGGTTTAAAATTTTCATTTAAAAGATTGCATTTTTTGTTCTGCCTATCAGTCTTTTGCAAACTTTGCTTGTAAAATGAAACCAAATTCTGAAATAATAAATACCTTTCTATCTTTGTAGTCAAGGGACCTGGGACCATCGCTCGAGTGCTGAGTCGGTGGAGGTTGTTCCTCAGCAGCATGAATCCCCATCTGCAAAGCACCCTTCGAAACTAGGATCTCATAGTCTCGCTCATGATTCATCTTGATATGATCCAAGCAGTCCTGGCGATCAGCAAACCCATTATCGCAATTCGGAATATGACACTTAAAGGGCGTGTCTGTCGGTCCAGGTGAAGACCTTGGCGAAGTTCTACAGGACCTTAGATTCTCATTCGTCGAAGAGGAAGTGTTTTGACACGACTTGGAAACCTCGACCCCAGCAGATGAATTCTCCATGTTCTCCGAACTCGAAGATCCACCGTCATCTCCACTCTGATCATTTTGTTTCTGACAGTTGTCAGAATGTTGAGGATCACTAGAAGAAGTTTCAGACCTAGAATTCGTCTCTCTGGAGTGTTTTGTCGACCTGTGTTTCTTCAAATTCCCCAAGGTCGCGAAAGTGGAACTAGGACATTGATTGCACTTGTAGGGTCTCTCTGGAACGTTCCTTGTCGAGAAAGTATTGTTATTTGTCACCCTAATGTCTTGGCCATCAGGAGAGGAAGAATTTCTGGTGCTTCTAGCGTTTGCTCGCTGAAGAAGGCTCTTGTGTTTCCGGTTCAGGTGACGGTCACAGTTAGACTTTGTCGTAAAATCCAACATGCAATGCTCACATCTGTATGGCTTGACTCCAGTGTGGGTGAGAATGTGCCTCCTTAATGAAGAAATCCAGGGGAATGCTCGTTTACAGTATTTACACTCTACTCTGTTAGGTGCCATGGAGTAGGCAGAAGCCTTCTTTTTCTTCTTCTTCTTTTTCCTCTTGGAAGATGTTGAAATAGCAGAGTTCTCCGATTTCTCATCACTCCCCGAATGGTTTCCAGAGTGATCACTATTTGAGTGAGCGGCTCCATCTTCGTCACTTAAATACTGAGATTTGAATTGGTGGTAATTTTGAGAGGCGTTATGAATTAGTTTGGGAACACTAGCTAGGTCCACAGCCTCGTCTTCGTTTTTCACGGTTCCTTCATTTCCTGGAGTTTCCAATTCAGTCGCATCATTAGAATTCGTCTCACTTTCGGAAGCACATCTTTTTTCAAGGGTTTCGTCATCAGACGGAGTGTCATTCTGTTCCGGTGCTTCACTTTTGAGATCCAAAGGGTGTTCAGGAGCATGCATGTCATCTTCTTTCAGTTCTCTAACATCTGAATTACTTTCAAGCTTCCCTCTTAATAAGCTCATAGTCTTTGTATGATCTCGGGGCTCTGCACCAGGTTCTTCATCGATGATCAACTCCTCATCAGTTTCATTTTCCTCTGGTCTGTTTCCCTTCAGTTGCTGAGCAAGGATTGCATACTTGACCTGATCAGAAATAGAATGCTTTCCATAGTCAGACTGACCCTCTTTCTGCAATGGAACTTCATAGGGAGAGCTTCTGTTCAGGAAGGCCTGAGAAGCCTGACCTACATCTTGAAGCAGCCCTGCAGGTCTCGCTTGAGGTCTCGCTGGAGGTCGACCTCTCGTCGAATGGCCACCTCTAGGTCTGCGATGCCACAAGGCATTGTGCTGTTGTTTTATATGCCTCTCCATATTAGTCTTGAGTGTGAACTTTGCTGAGCAATATTCACAGGTGAAAGGTCTCTCGGTTCTGTACCTCCTCTGCTTCTGCTTTCTCATCAGGACACCATTCTTAATGACCATTTTGACGGAATTCGGCGACGGGGATTCGCTGATTCTCTCTCTGGTTGAGACTACCTTACTCGGGACTTTTGGCTGCATCAGGTTTGAATAGTTCATCTGTTCATCGAGTTGTTGGGAATTTCTTCCTGGAGGATAGCTGGTATTAAATCCTGTATTTTCAAGTGGCTGCTCGACCAAAGTCCCACCGCTAGTTTGAAGACCTCTAGCCAGTTCCTTCTGTAATCTTTCTTTCATCACGTAACCTTGATCAAAAAGTGGGTTGAAGAAATAAGGTGCTATCAGTCCAGCACCGGCTGATCCTAGAGCCAAATTGCTGTAGATCATGTTTGCATGTGCGTTGGCATACAAAGCTTCCAAGGAAGTTGGAGGGGAAACTTGACGAGATTTCAATAAAGCTCGTGTTAGCAAGAGAGGATTCGTAGCGTTGTAAAAGTCCTTTTGGTTTTCATTCTGTTCATCAGAATTTTCGTTTATTTCTGGTTTTTGCTTGGATTTTTTGCTCAGGTCAAGAACATCCATCGAGAGATCCAGGGGCCCATCGTCACTCGAAGTCACGTTGGAGGAATCATTCGCGACCTTCTTCAAGTTCATCGGACTTGCTTGTATTCTTTGGTGTACGTCCGGTTTGGTTTCATTGACTAGAGATACGCTGTCCTCCGATGACCTTGACTCGAGATCTTCATCTATCCTGGAATTTTCGGACTTCATGATGAGATGTTGGGGGGAAGTTCTGTAGGTCAACTCGAGAGGTTGAACTGATTTTGGCCTGGGGAACACCTCCGATTTATCGTAGTGGTTCATCTGGTTCATTTGGTTAATTTGATTTAGTTGATTTATTTGGCTTATGTGGCTCAGCTGGTTAAGTTGGTTCAGCTGACTCATTTGGCTTAGCTGACTTATAGGATTCATGTCTTTAATGACCTTGCTTTCCTCCTTTATTCTAATGTCTGGTTGCATCATAACAGAGTAATGATTCTGAAGAAGTGGCTCCTCTTTGGGATAAACGAGAGCCTTCCTTACTTCATCTTTCACACTTCTCGATGATGTCCTATCCAAACTTTCGTTCGTAGAATCCTCAGTCGGGTGATAAATGATCATCTTCTGAACATCATTTTTGTCATGAATTCCATGTCGATTCCTCACGTGCCTCTCGCAGTTGGCCTTTGTCGTGAAGGCGTAGCCGCACTCAGCACACTCGAAGGGTCTATCACCATTGTGTGTTTTCAGATGCCTCGTAAGGGTTGTCTTGTCAGTGCTCGTATATGGACAGATGTTACATGGATAAGGCATTCCAGGTCCAACACCCAAATGGGTTCTATTGTGGCCTTTCAAGGCTCTCAAGTTGGGAAAGATTTCCTTGCAAAGTTTACAAGGAAACTCGCCCTTGAGCTTCATTTTCCTGAACTCGGATGCAAAAGCATCTTGTGTTTCTTCCTCATGGTACTCTGAAGAAAGGGTTCCTGATGATCCAGAAGATCCAACATTCTGGTTGATTTTATTACTGCAATTGTCAGGAGTGCTCGCATCGGATCTGGAGAAGTTGTGAAGGATCGGACTCGAAGTGAGGCTAATGATGCTCTGGATATCAGCGAGGTCTTTTCCCTCTTTAGCTTCTGTCATAGCTGCCTTGTTTTGTAGATTAAGTCCTGCAAAAAAATCATCCCTTCTAGATTGAACGTCACTCCCCTTCCATTGAATATTCGGAAGTCCACAGTCCAGTTCATGAGACTCCAATGCTGATTTACAAGGGAAAGCCCGGAGGCATTTCGAACACTGGAACTTCGTCATGTCCCCGGATGTTGGTCGATGGAGAAACTCTTCACATTTCGCCCTCGCGATGACAGGGTACTTTGTTGATGTGAAGTCGACGAATGTTAGGTCTCTAAACCCTTCAACCGAATGTCTCAAGGTTCTCGTGACATTCCTAAGGGAATTTTCGTTAAAATTGTTCTCTGATCGATGAAGATTCAGAACCCTGTGGTTTTTGAACGACAAATTGTCGGGTTCGCATTTCTCGAAATCAGAATGACAGTTGTAGTTCTGATTATCTAAGTTTGTTTTGAATTTTTTCTGCAGGCTAAGATCCTCTGTGTAGTCCAGGGATTTCCTCTTCTTGATGAAAGTGGGAGACTCTAGTTTGTCGATGAGGTCAGGCGAGTTCCGTTTGGCGATTTCGTTGTTGTTGTACTCCTCGAATTTTTTGGAAGGCGATTCTGAATCATTGCTGGCTTCAGAATCCGAACAGCTGTTTGGTGAGAGATGATTGTGAGCTGTTTTCGAGTGTCTCGTCATGTTTCCGTTCGTGGTGAAAGCCATGTCGCACTGTTTACATTTGAAGGGCCGCTCACCGGAATGCACGAGAACGTGACGGTCTAGGGAACTGGCCGAACTTAGTACTTTGTAACATACTCTGCAGCTGAATTCTTCGTCGATGCTGCAGTCTATACTTCGTGGCGAATTATGGTTTCGCAGGTGGTTTGTTAAGTCCCGAACTGTTGGGAGGATTGAGGGGCACGCTGGACAGGGATGCGATTCTTCTGATTGGTCAATCTGGAGAAAAATAATTAATTAGGTTTTGTTATGGAAGCAATCAGCTTTGAATTTGAGAAATCAGTTTAATTTAGATAAAGTGCGAGTCTTTCTTATATTCAAGATAACCAATATTATCATATCTGCAGTTAATAAAATTCGCATTTCATAATTCGAGTAAAAACTTGGTCAGTGAGAAAAGAAGATTTGATATCAGGATTGTTATCTCCAAAGAAGCCGATTAGTAATTGGTTTCGCTCTCGTTAGAATGTCATATATTTATGATTTATCATTGAATTTCAAGGTAAAGGAAGCACTTGACACTTACCAATAGCGATGATGCAATCTCAGTTTGAGTCTCACTGCTGTGTGTCTGAAAGAGTCCGATCTTTGGATTCACTGAAATTAGAAAAGAAAGAAAAGTTAGGTAGGCACTTGAATAAAAAATGAACTAAAATGAAATAATTCTAAAAACACAAGCGAGTGAAACATGAAACAAAGAATGAAGTCATACTGAATAGTTGAATATGGACCACAGTCTCGTTGTTCCCAGTCTGACTCAACGGATCTATGTGGTCACATCTTCAACATGTCACTAGTTTCAGAATAAAGAATATGGAATGACATCATTTTGACGAAAAGGAAAAATCCCGAACATTATGACCGAAATATAAAATATGCGAAAAATGAGTATGTCAGAAAATTCAAATTAATAACGCAAACAAAAAACACTGCCGGAAATGTTTATTATGAAATTGAAATATTCTGAAAGTAAAAGCTGATGAAAATGGAAAAATTCAGAAATATCACATTGCCAAAATTGTACAATTACCGAAATTATTAAACCCTAATATTCAAATTTCTTTCATTATATAATTTTGGTAATTTGACATTTCGGAATTTCTCTAGTTTTCATAAGTTTAACCTACTATTGAAACATTTAAATTTTGGTAGTTTTTTTTTTATTTTGTTAGTAATTTGAAATTTCGGAAATTTTCTACTTCTATAATTATGTTTTCGCTATTTTTCAATATTCGAGATTTTCCTTTCTTGGCAAAACTATTTCGTCCCAAACTATTAAACAGTTTCCGTGTTATGAATGAATTATGAGCAGACACGAGTATCTAATACAGACACATGTATTATTTAGCACCAAGAGCGTTATACTTTGTGTTAATTATAAAAATAATTACGAGTGCAATTATTAGAGTGGTATATAATTCCTTTTATATAACCATATGCTCATATATTACTACGCTTCCTTAACATTCTTTATACTTTCTCTCTTTATTTTATCGTCAATTCCATACCTTTCTGGAAATACTCACTAAATGGTGGTGATAAGAAAAACCCATCACAATCATTACAAAGAGAGTGATATCATAAAATCAGTTGATTGTTCATCTCTTATATTCACTGAGAGTAATCTTTGCTCCTATAAATTACGATTGTATCATGCATAGATTGACGATTACTAGTGGTTATTACGGTGTTAAGAAGATAGGAAAATTAGCGATTCTGCTCATATTATGGAACCTATCGAAAGCACCTTCATGCAACTATTGTTGCCATATAAAATACAGAATCCAAGAATTACGTGCAATTATTAGCCGTGAAATGATGCAATTGAATGTGAGTTGGACACGGAGGAACGAGAGCGGATTTATGTCGAGAAACGTCGAACGATCGATCAGTGACGCTGATAACATTGAGCTATTTCAAAACACTACAATTGGCTTTGTCCATTCTATTAACCATTTTAAATTTTTCTAAAAATAACAGTATATAACTGTGTTAACAGATTCCGGAAATAATCTTACAAAGTAATTATGTCAAATGGAAAAGCAAAATTTAGAAATCTATCTTTGATCATAAAATGAGTTTTAAATTGGATGATTGGACAAAAATGGTAATAGTCATCGAGACTTAAGTGACCTTCACTCAGCTGCAAGGAATTGAATCATTCGGTACCAGCGAGATAAGATGGCACACTTGAAGAGCATATTGGTCACTAACACTGTTTCGTTATCTGAGGAAGAAACGTGAGACCTTACACATATTATGTACACGATTATTGATCATGTGCGTCGAAGAAGTAAAGATGATATGATTACGAGGAAAATTGGTTTAGAAAACTCAAATATCGACAGAACCTTTAATTCACCGCGAAAATTTTCTAGATCATTATAAGCCCCTTTTGGTTATCTAAGATTTTTTCATGAGTTTTATAATAACACATGAAAATTCCAAATTATCAATTTTGTGGGTTATATGGTCCATATCAGAATTCCTTCTTAGTGATAAAATAAAATATGAGACCCTCTATTGTTACGCCTGTGACTTTATCGGCGTTGATCGGTGATAAAGAGAAAAAAAGGGGACTATGTAGTCACATCTTGGAAGCCTGAGTACGGGATAAGCTCATACTAGCGCATTATTGAGAATCTGACGTGTTGCGGAAGTCGACATATATAGTTTACCGGAGATGGAGATCCGGGACAATAACATTTATCAACGACCTCGCGCTATGCTCAGACCGCAACGAAAAAAGGCGCATGTCCTCTCTGTCGATTCACGGATGAATCAAAATGACCTTGGTTAGAAAAAATCAAGCTTGTAGGTCAATCACCTATACTGAAAATAATCAACGAGGCATAAGTAATCAAATGCATGATTAGAATAATAAGTAATACCTGAGGCGATGCCAATAATAATACTAGTTGATAAAAATAATAAGTGATTCCCGATTAGAGCATATATAATGATAATGATAAGGGATTTCCAGGTTAAATTCTTTTGTGGATTCTGTTTTGTGAAGAGGAATGTGATAATTTAGAGTGACAGGGGAATTTAGAGTTTATGACGAGTGACGAATTGTACGCAGTTGAAGTCATTATCGATCCGTTTGCACATCAAGGCAGACAAAACATCTCCAAGCCATTATCATTCTTAGTATCATCGATTGATGTTTAGATTAACGTTTGTGACATGCAATCTTTGCAGCAGGCATTGAGGAAAAAGTTCTTTAATTTTTTGACGTGGTAAACAATTTTTGGGTTTCGACTATTTCCAACACTTGGACCCTGTGATTTTAGGACGAATTTGGGTGAGACTTTGTTACATGATAAAATAGTGATCCATCTGAAAAATATCATTAGAGCCTTAAAAGAATTTCTTTTGGGAATATGAAAATTGTGAATAGATTTAAATGAATAATCATTTCAATTAAATTATTAAATTGGAGACTATTTAACCCTATAAACAGTGTTAAATATGGTCCTTCAGAAAATTGTAACAAAAAAAGAAGCGCTTCTTCTTTACCATGGTGTAAAAAAGAACATTAATTTTGTCGCGGAGCATTTTCAACTTTAATGTACAGGGAAATGTCATGGCGCCTGGGAAATGATGCCATCTATACAATTCATTTTGGTTGTAGAGGGTTGATGTCTCCCAGTAGAAGAAACGAAAAATGTGTACTTTGGAGAGTTCAAACTCAATGATAATATATTCAAAAAATTCTGAAAAAATTACGTTTCGTTCCTTGTTTTATGTCTTACAATGTAGCTAAGTTTCATTTATTTATGTCTATTTCAAGAAAAGTTATGAATATTCGAGTAAAGAGGGCTGAATAATACGTGTATTATTTTCCATTTAAAATTTCAACAGCTCGGGGGCACGTGTGAATATGAACCGATCTTTCATACATTTTGCACTAAATTTTTTTTATTTTTTTTGAAAGTTGGGGGGGGCGAGTGAAAAAATTGGGACATCACCAAAATAACGGGCAACCTAATATATATAATGATGTCCAATTAAGTATACTTTTGTAACAAAATATCACATTTTAAAGGGTTGCATGGGGTTGGAATATCAATGCAAATAAAGCATTCGGTTGATGAAGCCAACACGTGAGTTTTTAAGCCATTACTATATAGCCAGCGGCATAAATATACACTTGGCTGTAAGTGATTTTATTCACGTTCGTAAATCATGCGTGCGCCTCAGTGTACAAACGGGTTTGCGTGAACCTGTAACACTCCGCCATACAATGTGAATACCCGAACAAGTGGTTATAGTTATACATACGTCAGGTGTCACAAATTTCTCTTCAGCACCATTTAAATTCTAATCTTTCTCTTAATTATTTTTTTAATGCTCTTCTAAATTTCTTTCTTAATGATTTTAATCTATATACACAGTCTGACATTGTTCAAACATAATCATCACTCCCTTTTATATCAATATATAGATTACAGGTATTAAAACCTGTTTATCAAGCTTTAATTTAAAGCCCCTTCTAATTTTTAAATTATACACTATAATTTCCAAGGTATCACTTTTTGATTCAAAAGGGTGTAAAGGCGGGGCGCAATGGAGAAACATTGAAACAGTTGACAACTATACATAAAATACCTTACAAATGAAATAAAGCGTAACTGCAGTTCGGATAAGTCATTAGTCACTTTTACGAATCTTTAAGATAGTTCTAAAATGTTCATATTCTGATGGAGTTTATTGAATATCCAGTTTGCAATACGATGCACATAATGGATGTTTATAAAAAAAAAACTACGAGAATTCAGGCTAATTGAATCCCATTTTAAAGATTCGTAAAAGTGACAGATGACTTCTCTGAACTGTAGATACACTTTATTTCATTTGCACGGCAACGTTGAGAATTAAAACTACATTCACATACTTCTGCCAATAGGTTTTCTATTCCACAACTATTTGAAAAAATTTTGGTATCAGAAAGTGACACCTTGAGATTTATAGTGTTTAACCAAACCTTTTTCTACATATAAGACTTGTAAAGTAAGCGCAAGAACAATATTTCTTAAGATCACGCTTCCCACTCTTACGAGAATCGCAACAGTTGATCATATAAGGTTGTCATTCGGCTTAGCAAGTACTGAAAGTTTCTTAAGTAGTGCCATAACCTTACATGTGAGATTGTCAGGAACCTTGAATGGAGAAGTGTGCTTCCTTTCGTTGGAAGAGAAAAGCACTGGAACATTTGAGTTACGTAGGTATAGGATTCTAAGTGCAGAGGATATGTACATGGTGCAGCATTCCTTTCTAGAGATGTGCAACATCGTGAGATTTTCCGATGGTCTCTTATTTAGCTCTCTGTATAGACATCGGCCACAATTGTGCTAGTAACTCGGAGATGGAGGAAATATTCCATTCCTGGAAATCTCAGTCCAGTGCCGCGCCTTAACGGAAGGCGGTTTCTTCTTTCTTTCAAAGGAACGTTCTCAATTTTCTATAACTTTTCCTTGGGGTGAACAACCTACCCCAGATTATTGCAATCCTGATCTTTTTGAGCAAAAGGTTATGACGGATTAAAGAAAATGAAGATTTGAAAGAAGTTTAAGGAAAGTCTTGTACCTAAGAGAGTGAATTAATATTAGAACAACTCAGACGAAAATAAGGAAAATTGTCAAGACCTTCTGGATTACATCTGATAAGGAAAAGGCAGGACAAGAAGAAAATTTGTAAACAGATCTGCTGTACATGAGATTATTGGTCGTAACATGAAGACAGATTTAAAGCCATCTCATGAAAACATTTTTTGTGGAAACTCACCAACAGAAGGAACCTTTAGAGTTTAGAAGAAGGCTCTTCCATATCGTGGAAGAAATCCAGAAATAAGACAAGAATGAAGGAAAGTAAAAACATAAAACATATATACAAAAAAATCTTATGAAGACATATCCTAAAAACATCATTGATAAACAAATTCAAGAAGTTCTCCAAAATTGTAAAGGAAAAGAGCACCATCTTCTAGAAGATGGGAACTGATCACGCGCATCAGTGATGGTGGATGCTGTGCTGTATCAACAGTGTAGGAGGAAAGGATGGGCGTGTCCCAGAGAAACTATTGGCTGGCGTTCATCTGAAGAGCTTTTTATCTTGTTCTTCCGACCTTTTCCCTCTCGCTCTCTCCCCCTACATCGCAGCCAATCAGCTTCCGCTACCAATCACGCCTGCCCTGTAGTACTTCTCCTTTCTCCCTTGCCTCTCTTCTCACGCAACCATCCGACTCATTCTCTCTCTCCTACCTTGATGCCATCTCTCTCCCTCTTTCTTTTTCCTCTCACTTGCTCTCCCTCGCAAACCGGAACACCCACACGCCACGGGAGAGAAGCAAAGATGGCGGTTGGTTAGTGTGTTTCGAGAGCTGTAACCCTGACAACCTTGGACTTACCCACCCGTAACCTCCAACCCACCCTGCGATCAGAATGTGTCTATAGATAGAGTATAGACATAGAGACTATATAGCACCGCCAGGTACGTCGTGGACGATTCACCCAGCCAAAATCGCGTACCGGAGGGATTAGGGGAACAAAGGACATGCAATTGCTTTCAGATTTTACATCTGGAAGCTATTACCGCAGATCTTCATGAATAATTTTCTAGAGGAAGCAATAGTCTATTATCGATGTTATTCCGACCTCTTCTAAGGATAATGAGCTAGGTTGGATTCAAACACCCTTTCTCCTAAAATTGTTTTGTTAAATGGGTTCTTTTCTACCTCTTCTCATATGTTATTACTCTTTTATAGAACAATTCGTCTATTGACATTAAAATTCTGCAGTTAGCCCTCTACCATAAGTATATACTTAATCCCTTGATGGCTCACTTAACCGATCGATGTAAGTGAGGGGAATGGCGATAAAATCTTTCTTCTAAGGAACAGTAGTGTGTTAATAATAGTTTTATAATACAGTGATTTCGTTTACAAGTCACTGCAAACACTCTTTCGTGTCGGACAAAATCGAGGTCAAAATCTTCTGCAAACAAAAACCTGATCTAATGGTTTAATGATTCATTTCAACTACGTGGCTAAGATTCGATGTCACGGGACAGACGCCAGTCTGAATATAGATGGACTTGTATAGCCTCGAAGACATAGCACGGTGAAAAAAGTTTTGCAGAAAATATCTAGGGATACGTGGCCCAACCAAAAGGCTCCACATATATCTTCGCTGATGTTATTATAGGATGGATATATCTCTGGCTTGCATATTATTAAACAGTAGCGAGGTCATGGAGGTTTGTCGTTAACGACCTCTTTTCGCCACGAGCATTACTTCTTGTTTGATCGCTTGCAGGAATGCAAGTACAAACTTAATAGGTATTCTTAATTGCCAGGATATAGTCATACAATCAACATTTACAGATTTATAACGCCTCAATTTGTATTCCTTTTCAAAGCTCATTTATACAAATAGAATATTGAATAATGCTATATAATTGAATGGAAGGATATATTTTTTAGTTCGGTTAGTTGCCCGGAAACATTAAAGTCGCACAATATCTTCGATAAAAATGACACTGCAAGAAGATAAGTATATTAGTTTAGATAACGAGAGCAATTTGATCAGCGAAACGTTTTCCTAAATGTTACACATAACCTTCGCTAATAAGGTGTGGTTTTTGAAACTTTGAAAGTTTTTCAAAATTACTGTGCACTCAACAAGCTTTCCCTCTGTGGAAAACTTATCACAATTGAAAGTGGTCTGTTCACATTGACAAGAACAACATTTTTCTTATAAGAAATACAAGGTAATGCAAGAACAAATTCTAAAAAAATATTAATGATCTACTCTGCAGATAAGAGTTGTATCTTTATTGCAAGATGCATCACCAATCTTTATGTCAAACTCTGTAAACAGTAAATTTTTTATTGTTTTCCTTCTACGAAAGCTTCCATATAGGTTGCATAGAAGATTTTATGGAAATATATGATTGCAAAATAAATGTTGAAATTACTTTTTTTTTTTTTCTAAAGAAC
>CAKNWT010309409.1:0-12218 GCA_932066315.1 Andricus coriarius | reverse complement strand
AACATTGTTTGACTGAATAAATTTACATTTTTCCAGAAAAAACACGAATTTTAAACAAAAGAAACGAATTTTAAACAAAACTGTTGAATTTTTAAGCAAGAAGATCATTTATTCTTTACAATGAAAGACGACTTTTTAACAAAATATAAGAATTACAAATTATTATAATCATCATGCTGATTGCAAACGGTTTATCATACGAAACAAGTTCAAGAGGCAAAAAAGTTTAATTTTTGCTTAGCAAGCTGAAAGTTCTGTTATAAATTTATGTTCTTAATACGGTATTAAATTGTTTACAAACAAATGTTTCACAAAATAACTGACCAAGAATTCGAAAACCGAACCAAGATATTCGTTATCAGGGGACAATTATTGTATACAATTTCCTTCATGATGCGTAAATGTAACGTTTCCGAATTTAATGATAAACTGCTCGTAAGCAATGCAGTATTTGCCTAAAAGTAACATCGTGAAGTAAAACATTAGTCGCAAAATGATTTATAGTTCCATTTTTGGACAAAATTAAATGCAAGTGTACGTATAGAATAAACTCAAATTCTATAACCGGTTATTGGAGACAACCCCTGAGTTGTGCAAACATGCAAACTTTGTGTACATTGCGAATAAATCTGTTATTTTTCGGAGGGAATGAGCGACACAGATTATTGAGATCTTGCATGTTTGTATAATCTGCCTTTTTATACAGAGAGCTTGTATATTGTCATTTAATGTAACAAGGTACTACTTTCGGAGTAAGTTGCCGAACATTGTACAATAACACTGAGTCGGCGTGGATATTGCATCTAGACTTGTGAGAATTCGCCCACTCATTTGGGTAGGGGCAGTTGTGTAGTCGAGGCCTGGCGGGGCCTGGCGTCGCCAGGCCACTTATTTTGGAGGGCTGGCGGCCTGGACACGTGTTTGTGTGAATGTGTATGTATTCAAAAGTTTCTATGAATGTACCGCTAGGCCACGTTTTTTTTTTGGACTACACCACTGGGTAGGGGCCCCTAGTTTTCGTATACGGTGCGTTAGCCCCTGAATGGTCACATTGGATGTTTCATTACCTGCAGACTAGAGTGGTAGTTTTCCCTGTTCTTGCTTGGAGCGCGCAAAGAAAACCCCGAGAAAAATAACTTCCTTGCCCACTCCCTGCTCCACTAAATAGTAGAACACTGTACTGCAAAGATGCGCTCGGCGACAATTTCTTTCTTTTAATTTTTGCATAAAAAATAGAATTTTTATCGAAAATATCTAGGTGTACCGAGAGTCTCTATACTCTTTAGACTCTGTATACAAAAAATCAGACAAAATGGCTTCACCGTTTGGCCTGAATCCCATTCTTGCGATTTACACTCGATTTCCAGGGCCCTTAATGGTCTTGCTTAGAATTAAAACATATATTACATTTTTACACATTATATTACACATAAAATTTCTAATGCTACAGGGTTTCAAACCTAGGTACATCTATATATCTAGACAGAATTGAAAGCCAATGAAAAAACCATCCTCACAAGCCACAGCTCAAAGCAGTTGAAGAACAAAAATTTGTTAACTCTTTTGTCTCATTAATTTTTTAAATATTATGCGACATCATGTCGACATATAATAAATTAACTCGTAACGGGAATATAAATGAAATAATTCTTAAGTCAATAATTTAATCCGATTACAATTTTTAGAATAACATTTTTTTAAATTTTTGTTTTAATTTTTTTTCGAAAGTTGTTCTTCAAACAATTTTTTTCTAACAATTTTTTTTCAAACCTTTTTTCAAACTTATTTTATACAATTTTTTTAAAAATTTTTTTCTGGCGCCCACTTTGACTAATTTCACTTCGTGTAATATTTGGTTTTTTCGCGTTTTAGGCCATTTTACAACGTTTGATAATGACATAAAATGTAATTTTTAATGAGCATTTAAAATTTGCATCGTCGGAACTTAGCAGTTTCATCGCGTACCGCGAAAGTTTTTTTAATAACAAACTTTTTTAAACTTTCGTGTAACGTTTTTCTTTTTAGGTCTTTCAGACTATTTTAAAACGATTAAGAGTTACATTAATTGTAAATTTTTCGGGACATTTACAATTTATTATAAAGATAGAGCTTGGAATAATTTTCGTTTTGAAATAATGAACCCTCTATTATATTCGACAGCCGGCCCATATTTGGGCCGAGGTTGACCGACCGTCGGGTGCATCATGATGACTTGTACAAACCAATGTTATGCCGATGGTCGGACCATCTCTTGCGCAGAGTCGGACCGACCGCACTTTTACGGTCTTTTTGAAACAACGAACCAGAGATTATCTGACAGTCTGCTCATACTCGAGCAAAGTTTTGACCTACCGTCGGGTGCATCACAATGACTTGTGGCTAACCGACTGCTGTATCGAGAGTCAGACCGACCGCATTCTTGCGGTCGTACCGACCAATCTGCCACAGTTCATCCATTGGTCGGCCCAAAGTTGGGCCAGAATGGGGCCGACAGCCAGCTTTTCGCCCGCTGCCGATGTCAGTTGCCAACGTCGGTGGGACCATGACAGCTTAAAAAAACCTTAGTCGGCCCAACTCTGGTTACCGTAGACGGGTTACTAAAGCAGGGCCGACCTTGGGCCGATTGTCAAGCTCTGGCATCCGACCGAACTTCGCACCTGAGCTTGGATTCGATCAAATGTCGAAGTTTTGAGGCCCCCTGAGTCTGAAAACATAGTTTTGACACCTGTGTCTGCCTGTCTGTTGTCGTTGTCTTTGTTGTCGTTGTCTGTATACCGGATAACTTCTGAAAGACTGATTGGATTGGATTGTGCTTTGGCGCAAAGTTTCAGGGGTCAAAAAGAAAGACTGAGTTCGTTAACCAGCTATTTTGGATAGAAATTCGAAAAGTTAGAGCGTTTTCAAAATTTGTGAGACCATTTTTTCAAAATTCAGAAATTCTATGGACGGCTATCCGTTGCACTCATAAATTAAAACAATTTATTCTTTCAATTTTTCTTGATGAAAAGAAAATTGTCAGAGTTATAGCATTTTCAAAATCCCCTAAAAAACGAAAATTAACATTTTAAGCCAAATAAAGCACTCATCAATAATTTTTTGGTATGACGCGTTGTTTTAGTTTTAATCGCAAAAGATAAAATTCTAAGTAAAAAAAAAATTTCAAAAGCGACATAAGGTTCGAAACAAAATTAATCGACAAAAGTTCTTCATCAGAAAAGGATCTACAAATCTGTTATTAGTAATTTTTAGATAGGACAAGTAGACTTTTTTATACGTAAAAAATAAGATAATAAAAAAAAATTAAATTTTAAAAAAAACCACACAAGAGATAAAAAAACTAATAAAAAAGTTGTTCTACCAAATAATATTTTCAAATATGTTATAAAATCTTGTTATAAAAATATATTAAAAATAAAAAAATTAACTTTTTTGAAAAAAGGACACAAGCTACAAAAAATTGTTCGCCTAAATTATATGTACAAATTTGCTTAGAACCACCTTACGCTATGATGCATATTTTTTGTGTAAATTGTGAAAATTAACATTAAAAATAAATTAAATTATTGGAGAAATGAGACAAGTTGCAATAAAATGTTTATTAATAATTTTTTTTAAATAGTATACGCTTTTTAAAATTATAAGAACAAGACAATGAGAATACGTATGTTTCAATGATAATGCCTATTATGAATTCTAATAATATAAATGTATTGAAATGATACATTTCTCAGGTTACCTGAGAATAAAATTTAATGCAAAATAAGAAACAAATATTAAAGTAATCATGAAAAATAAAATGTGTGCATTATTTTGCAATATCTGAATAGGCAGCCCCAGACCGACGTACAGAAATAAATATAATATACATTTGATATTATACATTCGAAAATAGTGTAGAAAAGTTCGCATTTTCGACAAAATCGAGTGCGAAGCACGAGATACGTGATGACAATGTGTTCGTTAAAGCCGAAGGAGCCTTAACAAAAGAGAATTCACAATCAAAAATGTGGGGGAAATACAAAGACCGACCGCGAAGCGCGAGAACCAACAGTCGCACGCTCTAGGCGTACATTTTTAAAATTAAATACTCTTCAATTTTAACAGATTTGCAATTCAAAGTTCTGCAATTTTAATGAGTTATAATTGAAAAATTTTCAAGGTTAAAAATTTGGAATTACAAGTTACACAACTTTCAAGAATTATATTTTAAAGTTATATGTAAGTAGGAACATTCTATTGGAATAGATCAATTTTGAAGACTTACAATGGAAAATTCTTTACTTTTGACGACTTTCGACTCTAAACTCTTTAATTGTGAAGAATTACAATTAAAACCTCTTTAATTTTTAATTTTCCAAATTGATGAAATTTCAAATGTAAATCATCAATATTGCAGAATGTTTCATTGTAAAACATAAAAAGGTTATAATTTTTAATTGTATATGTTTTAAATGAGAAATATTAGATTTAGCTTTCGCAGATGACAAGATTGTTATGGCAGAATCAATCGAGGACTTGCAAAGAATGTTGAATAAAATTGATATAAGCATGAAGAACACAGTCCTCAAAATCAACGTAAATAAAACAACGGTTATGGTGTTTGAAGCAAAAAGTGAGAAAACAGTGTGCAGCATTGTCCTAAATGACGAGAGATTAGAGAATGTTGACAAGTACGTATATCTTGGTAGCCTATTCACTAGCGACGGAAAAATAGATGAGGAGAGAGATAGGCGCATACATGAGGGTAAGAAGGTTATCGGTAGAGCAGGGTCCATTCTCAGAGATAAAAACAAATTTAAAAAATCTAAAACGATCATACATAACTCTATATTTATGCCGACTGTACTATACTGTAGAGACATGGGCATGTCAAGAAAAGGGAAAGAGTAAAATTAACGCGATTGGCATGAAATCTCTGCTCATAATATGCGGGAAAACACTGATGGACAAAGTCCGAAACGTGATAATCCTTAAAGAATGTGGCACAGGAGAGACAGTAGTTGACGTATAAGAAAGAAATCAGTTAAGGTGGTTCGGACATCTTGAAAGAATGAAAGATGAACGACTGACCAAACAGGTGTATGAAGGTAAAGTAAATCACAAAATGCCCAGAGGTAGACCGCCGAAAGAATGGTTAGAATCTGTGAATGAGACATGAATCCGAAGAGACATAAGAAGCCATAGAAACACGAAAGCTTGCATGAGAAAATGCATGGACGTGAAGGAAGCTAGAGTAGTATGCCAGGACAGAAAAGTGTGGCGACAAATAGTTTATAAAAAGAATGTGAGTAGAGTGAATGACACCTGAAACAGAGACATTGGATACTAATGGGCTCAAGTGGGACAAAAAGTGGGCACAATTTTGTGAGGCTCTTCAGGTATGATCGCTAGAGAGATTGATCAGCAACCTGGGTCAGAACAGGTTAGCGGAACGAACGTGTCGTTTTAATAAATAACATGAGAATTCTAGATCAATATGAAATATCTATACCTTACACCTATATACCTATCTACCCTATACCTACATACCCATTCACACACTACTACTTTCCAACCGAGCAATTCACGCCCACCTCGAAAGGGAAGTTGCTTAATGGTTCTGGCTACAGCCAGCTCAGTTCTAAATAGAGCAGATTCTCTTATACGACTCGTACATCAATATGAAGTCGTTAATGTTGCGGCGTTTCTATACCGTGCCGCAGATAGGGCCGCAGAGGAGCTTGGCCTCCCATTTGATCCCAGCGATACTACACATGGCCTACCATCACTAACACCTTCGGTGCTCAAAAGTCGTGTACATGAAGCAAAACATACGCTTCTACTAAGAGAACATGTTGACAAGCCCCTTCGTGGCAAATTCTACGGCATCATAAGTAGAGAAGAGCTCTTGATGGGTCGGTCCAACATGTTTCTTAAGTCTGCTGGATTGAGATCGGCGACTGAGGGATTTCTTTTTGCTTGTCAAGGCGAGCGTGTGGGCAAGAGCCAGAAACACTTGAGCATATTCTCAGTGGATGCTGAAAGTATGCCCGTTATGGGTACATCGAGAGACACAATACGGCTCTAAATGTGTTATATTACCATCTTAGGCACTTCTATGGTGTTGATCTATTGCCCGCTACAAAGTCAATCTTGTAGTTCTCATAATCGGCTGTCTGGGAGGTATGAAAGCTTCATTTCTTAGCCAACTCAACAAGATTCCGGCTTGCCAGCGTCAGGCTCATTCCATCGCAAACCAGATGCAAAAGGCTGTTCTTCCGGGATCCCTTCATCTGGTCCGTCAACACTGTTCCTCATAACGTTCTATAAGAATTGGTAGCTCTGAAAAAGTATCCAGAGGTGAAACCGTTATCTCCAACGGTCCCGTTTGCCGCGTAAGGTCATCCGCCGAAAAAGAGCTTCATATCCGTTTTTGCGCAAAAAGGATACCTGATCTCTTAAATACTGAGGCGTTTTATGAGCATATTCCGGATGCATATTGACCCAACGGTCATGTAATCTCTGCATGAATCCTCTTCGCGCGGGTGAGCTTCTTTGCCAACAGGTAAGTCCCTCCTGAGTTTGTCCGACCACTTAAATCGATGTTCTCGCGTTTGTCCGGGGTTATTGCCTGGTCGTCGCCTCGGTTCGGTCCTATTGCCACTCCTAACTGAACCACAGCGTCCATCCGAGAGAGGCCTATTATGGGTGGCACTGAGCGATACTGGTGACGTAACCGCATAATTCGTTACATTGGGGAGTTAGCCCAATGCAACGTGGCTGACTGCAAGAGCCGGAGCTCTCGGGCGATGGGGTCGCCATATCCCTACTATTATTATTATTAATATTATTATTGACGAAGTGTTGCGTCGTTCCGAAATTTGAGACGAGTAGTGCATCCTCTTTTCAGACTCCACCAATTTTTCGGGACGACTAGATACAGCCTATTATTAGTATAAATAATTCTTTCATGTTTTTAAAGTGATCTTGAAAGCAGCTTTAAAGGAAATCGAACGGTTTTTTAACGGAAATATGGACGAATGAAAGATTATAAAATACATTTTGTATTATTTAAACATGTTTTACATGAATGGCAGTAATTATTTAAAATTATTGGAAATATCTTGAAATATTTGAAAATATCTTAAAATCTCTAAAATCCTGTTAAATTGATCGATTTTTGTGAATAAGTTTTGAGAAATGCATTCATATATTAAAAAACCCCTTGGAATATTTTAAAAGATCCTTAAACCATATAGATTACAAGCCTTCACAAGCTTCCGAGATTCTGGAAAATTCTTTAAACCCGTATGCAATTTCTTCATATCCCTACGTAATTACAATCCTTGGAAATTCCTGAGATTTTTTTTTTTTCTTGAAAATTCCTTGGAATACTTTAAAATATCTTCAAATATTGAAAGTACTTTGAATTTTTTAAAATCCTTTGCACTTTTGTAAAGCTCTTGAAATTTCATATAAATATTTAAATACTCTAAAATATTGCAAAACCTTTGTAACCCTTTGAAATCCTTTGAAATATTTTTAAATCTTTAAAAATCATTCAAATTCATTGATATACCTCAGTTCTTATAAGATTCTTATAAGATCCTCCAAAAATTCTTTGAAATATGTTTACATCTTGGAAATCCTCTGAAGTCCCTCGAAATAATTGAAAATATATTAAAACATTTTAAATGCTATGAAATATTTCAAAATTCTTAAGAACCTCAGGAGATTCTTTGTAAGCCCATATATGTGTTTAAATCTCTTGTGAATCCCTCGAAATCTTCAAATTAATATTGAATACCTAAATTAATTCTTGTGAAATTCAATGGACTGCCTTCAAATCTTTAAAGTATTTTACATTCCTTGAAACATTAAAACCTTTCAACGTTCCTTAAAACGATGAAAATCTTTTAAAATAATCTGCATTGAAAGCTTTAAAAATCCCTTGCAGTCCTTTAAATTCGTGGGAATCTGTCGAAATCATTTTAAGTCCCTGGAAATCTTTCAAATCTTTAAAATCGCTTTAGCCTACAAAAATTGGATAGAAAAAACCTACGCTTTTTTCAGCAAAGAAAAAAACTCTAAGATCGAAAAATGTCTGATAAAATTGTTTCATAAATTGATAAATTAAATATTATTTTATTTATTTTTAAATACTTGAAATTGAAAAGGGTAATAATGCTTTGATATTATTATTATGTAAACAATATTTAAATGAAACATTTTAGCCGTTGAAAATATGACGGAAAAGAATAAACAAAGAGGAGATCAATAGTGTATTAAGTATCGCTTGTCCTAAGTTGTAAAACTTTTACCAAGAATACTTTGTACAATGTTACGTTATGATATAAAATACTCCGCCCCGCTTAATAAAAATTGCCCTGTCCTTGATTTAGGATAAAGATAATAAACATAGAAAATAATCCAGTAGGGGAAAGAACTTGCATTTGTATTTGAAACTTCGGTGCTTAAGGGGGCCCCCACTTTGAGTAAAATACGTGGCTGAGCTAATCCTTATCTCTTTATGAGCCACTTTATAGTCTTATGTAATGAAAGTGTGCTTGTACTTTTATGTTTATAGAGTACTAATTTTTCAATAAAACATAAATAAATTACAGTACCGTCCAGAAGTATGATTACACCTAAAAAGCTAGCGATTTAAAACATGCACTTACTTCTCGCAGGATGTGTCTGGAACAGAATAAAGTAGAACAATATTGATACAAGAATTTCTGGAAAAACGGTTGAACTTCTCATTTTTGCCAAAATTCATGATTCTAATTCAACTCCTTGCAAATTAACAGAAAATGAACATTAAAATATTATCTTGATTATGAGCCCAAAAAACTGTAAAAATATGCACAGTCTCTTGAATTGTTATCAAAAATATATAGAAGCGTGCGAAAGACAAAAATTGCTCGGTCGAGCAGAAACTCATTTTTATGATAAGTCGAGGAATGGTGAACATTTTTCAAGTTTCTTGGGTTTATTTTAAAGAGGATATTTCAAGGATTATTTTTCCTGACTTTTAATTTCTCTCCATAATTGTCCTCAATTTTTCCACAAGTTGAATTGGAGTCATGAAAATTGGCAAAAATGAAAAATTAGATCGGTCTTTCTAACTCACTATCTCAGTCTCTATTAATGAGAAATACTTCAAACAGGGCTTATTTAACACGGAATTAAATGACCTTTCCAAAAAAATTTGAAAGTTTATTCTACCTTATTCTGTTCAGAACCTCAGAATGTTCTCAATCGCTAGTTTTTAAGTGCACTTGTTGGTACTTGTCGGTACTGTATTTTTAAAGAAAAAACCGACATTACGTAATGTTTAATATAGTTAGCGTTAGAATATATACTGCGATCTGCGCATGCGGGATATTCATGACATTTCAAGGATCGGTGAAGTTTTATTGGCCCGAAGGGGTCTTTTGTCGATAGCACAAGAGTGAATGGCTTTTCGTCCCTCCTTGTTATCAGGTCGAATACCATCAGAAGCAAAGGTGCGCAAGAATAGTATATACCCTGGAGACGACCTATGTCCCAACGCTAAAGTCAGCACGTCAGTGAAGATTAAGCTCCTTAAAGGCTTTACCCATATATTGCTACCAGACAAGCTGATTCATGTAAACTTGTACTAAAAGTGTTTACCTCCAATTGAAAACGAACAAAAAAATTAGAAAAAAAAAACATAAATATAGAATAATATAATTATTTTCATAAATAAATTGCCATTTAAAAGCTTCTGATATGAATTATTTTTTATTATAAGAAGTATACACGGATGTATATACGGATGATATCAGTAAAGTGCTGGTACCAAAGCACAATCGAGTTAAGTTTTATAATTTTAGACGACTTCATTTAGAAATTATGAATAAAAAATTACACAAAATGCCTTGTCTTGCACCTGTCTCAAACAATAAATTTAAAATGAAATATTGCTAAATAATATTAACACGACGTATCAGATATTTCAGATTCACAGATATCACTTATATTGAGGTAAAAAAATTAGAATCAAGAGTAAAGCCTAAGATTTTAGAGCTAAGGATTTCAAAGATCGCTTCCAAGTCGGTTCCACAAGTTATTTGTCTGGTCACGCTACATTGTTATTTCAGGATGAAACTCGAAAATAATTACTCAAACTATACATGATTTGGTAAAAAGTTGTGGATTTCTGACTTATGAAGATTTCAGTTGAACTAAAAATCGATTTATCGATATGCATATTTGTATATGTTTAATCGTGAAAATAGTTAATTTTCCTATATTTTCAATTTGTATGTGTTACACATATATTTTTAAACGATTCTTGAAACATTGTTTCATCATAGTCTCATGTTCTGTCACAGGAACTTTAGCAACGTGGAAAATTCATATCCGTCACAAATATATTCCCTGATCTCTTAGTTTCATATTTTCATACTCTCTTAAGTTTTTAATTACAAATTTTCTTGGGTTACCCTTAATTAAACAAAGATTGAGACGGTTTGGAATATTTTTGTTTGAAAATCTCATTTTCCAAAATGTTTACATTTTTGACAATCACCCATAGAAATTTCCTGCTTGGTATCATTTATTTTTGTATGCAATTTATTTAAAATAATATGATTAGAATTTGAAATTGTTCAGTTTATAACGGTTTGTAATTATTAATATGAAACACTTATCTCATTAGATTTTCAATTGGTAATTTCTCAACAGCTTTAAACAAAAGTCTTCTAGTTCGAAATAGTAATCATCTTTTAATGCTTTGAATTATTGAAGTAATTATATATTAGACAGTTCAGATTTTGTTTTTAGTACTGAAATATAGTTTATGACCAAATTTTTTATGATTTCAATGATGAAATTATGTATTTCTTTCAACGCCTTGCAGATAAAAATGTTTATTTATGAACGCGCCTGATTGAAACTTTTAATATTTTCAACGTTTCAATTAAAAAATTTCCCATTTTTCTATACGCTTCTTTATTTGGTCGAATTCAGCCTATTAACAAATGAAAAGGTTATATTATTTTCAAGCTAAATTGAAAAAAAATTTAACAACTCAGCTCTAATTTCTTCAATTTTCAATGTTTATGTTATCAGTTCCTCAATTTTAAACGCTTTCAAATGAACAATGTTTAAATTGAAAAATGTTCAATTTCTGTTCAAGTTATTCAGTAAAAACATTGTTTAATTTATAAGTCTCAAGTTTTTTCACAATTTTCCAAGTTTTCCTTTATTCTATATCTTAATTTAAAATTTCTGCCATCTTAAATTGTGTGAATTAAATAAATAAATGTCTTGAAATTTCTGCTTTTGGATAGCGATTTTCGAAACAAGCATACATTTTTTTCTTTTGCAGAAATAATTTTCTTCAATGTGAAGCAGGTTTTTACCAGAGAAAAGTTTGAGGAATATGTGGTATGTATTTCATTTTTAGGAATTCTAGTTAAACTGCAACTATTCTGTCATTTTTTAAATTGCGTCATTTCTCTGGTTATTCGAAAGAGCAAGATTTCTCACGCCAAATAAAAAAAGAAAATCCTCAATACCTATGCTAAGTCCAAAAACTACATTTATAATGAAATTTCTCTCATTTTTTGAGTACTGAAGGATATAAAATATAAAAAGTCAGACGCCATTTTCCAGTTACATTAGCAGAGACTAAAAACATATTGATAATTTACTAAGAACATTTACAACCAAAAGAAGAAAGTACATTCGAGATATTTTTATTTTCTATCAGAATAAAAAAAAAGTTTTTTACAAAAGCTATCCAGTTTCGACAAAAATTGATGAAACGGGTGTCGTTTCGATGTTAAGTTTCATGCCTGTATTTTAAAAAAGGTCATAGAGTTTCGAGGAAATAAAGAATTAATAATGACTTCAAAATTGCGTAAACCTAACAGTTTAACTCTAAATTATACACATTATTCCTTAATTCAGGGTAAAGAAGGAAACAAATGTTCACTTTGCAAAATGCAGCTCCGAAAGGATTCTCTGTCATGATTGTTTATTCGAATTTGTCTGTTTTTTTTTTTGTTTTTTTTTTTTTGAGCAAATAAACCTGCTTTAAAACGTTTGGCGCTTGATTTCTTATGCACATCCTCCCTTTTCTCAGGTAATATTCACATGCTTCTAAATAAAAAATGTTGTGGTCAAACTATGAAATACGTGTTTTTTTATTTTCACTATAGAAAAATGTAGAGGAGGTAGGTTAATTATATACTCTTTGACTTGAA
>CAKNWT010309402.1:0-10252 GCA_932066315.1 Andricus coriarius | reverse complement strand
ATTAACGAAATATAAACCTCTGAAATCATTGATCTAAAATTGGTGTGCATTTAAATATTCTTATTCATTTTCTTCTTGAAAAATCGTTTGTCACATATATTTATATCATAGCTGAATGATGAACATACCGGAAAACAGAGGGTCTAGACGGGCGATTAAAGGGTATTCGCGTAAGGACCTTGTTAGAAGTTCTAGGTAGAGCCTGGCTAAAACAGCGTCACAGAACTAGTCTGGCCCTCTGTATTTTTCCCGATCAGCGCCCGATCAGAAATAGGGAAAACTAGCCAGGGCCATTCCAAATACCGATCGCAATTTCTACATGGGCAAGCCGTTGCATTTTTTATCGAAAAGACTAATTTCTGACAAAAAACAGATATTTCATTCAAAATTGTTAAAAAGCTCTAAATCTTGTTCGAATTATAATGATTTTTGTTTTTAAATAACAATTTTTGATGCAAAACGAAATTATCAATCTTATTTGAAATCTAGCGATTTTTTCATGCAAATTTATATTTCAGACGGAAAATACTAACACAATCCAAAATTGCTTAAGCTTGTGAATTTCATTATTTTAAACTAAAATAATTGGTTTAAAAGCCAATTACTTTTTGTTTACAAATTCCGATTTAAGGTGAAACACGCCAACATAACCTAAAGTTATTGAAAAATTCTAAATATTCTTTCAAATGCAATCATTTGTTATTAAAAATACCAATAATTTCCGACCAAAAACCTTAACATAATATAGTATAGTTCAAATTATAATTATTTTTGTTTTAAAATACCAATTTCTGAAGTACCACGCTAACATAACCTAAAATTGCTACAACTTGTGCATCTTCTTTTATATACAGGGTGTTTTTTTAACTTGAGACATCAAAATATCTCAAGAAATACGCATCCTATGAAAAAATATCCGTAATAAAAACTGTTTATTTTCTAGGGGAAAAGCGACGTTAAACAAATTTACCCCACCCCACTTCCCCAGGAGGCAGGAGGGGGGGTAACTTTGTAATATCAAATGGGAACCCTAATTTTTTATCACAGATTCAGATTCTCCTTCATAAAATACGTAAGTTTTATTCGAAAAAATTTTTTCGATTCGCGAAAGCCCCCCCCCACAATGTGTCCTGGGGGTGGGGTGGGGTAAATTTTGTTCAAAGTCGCTTTTCCCCCTCTAAAATAAAAAGTTTTTATTACGGATTTTTTATAATAGGATGCGTATGATTTTAGGATATTTCGCTGTCTCAAGTTTTAAAAAAAACACCCGGTATAATGTTTTATTAAAAATACCAATTTCCGACAAACTTATCTGGTTTCGTGAGCTCGCAACACTAGCGCACCCAAGACTTCAGATCCCAATATTCTGAAACTGTTCATAAATAGAAAATCTTGTTCAAACTACAATGATTTTTAACACTAGAAGTACCGGGATTTTCTGCCACCTTTGGTTACCACGAGGGGTCAATTGACCCCTATCTGCGTTCGGTGTCAAATAATGATTTTAAACAGTTTCTACCGTCAAAAGTTAATGATAGAAGTATGCTATATTCATATTACATCGTTAATATAAGTCAAGAAGAGTGGTGAGTTCTGAAAAAGTACAACAGCAAGCTAAAGCGTTTGGTGCTGCTGTGCTCAACGATCCGAGTATACGCCGTAAATTTCAACTTACTGCAAATCGACTATCCCGAAAAATAAGTCACTAACAAATTTTTTCGTACACAGCGTGTATCAACTATATTTTACTTCGCTAGAGTGTCGTACCTCTATGTATTTGTAAATGGAGATACGATACGCTAGCGAAACATATTACAGTTGATACGATCTGTGTTTGAAAAAATTTGTCAGTGACTTATTCTTCGGGACAGTCCAAATTTGGTTATTTCTAGCGCTTTACTATAAACGTATAACGTTATCCACCGGTAGTAGAACTGATAGTCGGAAAATGTTTTCAAGCAGAATAGAAGAAGATCCGACCATAAATGCAAACTTCAGCAGGCAGTATATCATCTATTTCCTGTTAAACAGAACAGCAGTAATAGTGTTGAGGATTAGAAATATCACGCACACGTTATATAGAAGCGATATAAATCAGACATGTTGCGCAGAAGTGGAAAAAAGTAATGAAATACCAGCCAAAACGCTATAGGGGTCAATTGACCCCTGCCGGTAACCGACTATAAAAAGTCATTTTTTTTTCAAGTGCGCATCCAATACTTCCGAAAAAATCGTCAAAAACTCCTATTTGTAAATAATTAAAAGTCACAAAACGCCATCTCGCTGCAAGCAACCGCTGCGGAGATTTACCACTTCAAAAATCGAAAGGGGTTAATTGACCCCTCCCGGTACTTCTAGTGGTAAATAAATATGTATGAGTTTTGTTTCAGGATGCCAATTTTTGATTTAAAATGCTAACATAACCTAAAATAGTTAAAACTTGTAAATCTTCTTTCAATTCAATTTTTTTTATTAAAAATACCAATTTCTGCAGAAAAACAATAACATAATCCATGAATGTTAAAAGATTCTTAATCTTGTTCGAACTATAATGATTTTATTTTTAAAATACCAATTTTTTGTGTAAAACGCTGTCATGAACTAAAACTGTTAAAAAATTATGAACCTTTGAAATATAGTGAATTTTGATGTAAATTAGCCGTTTTCCTGTGAAAAAACGTTTAACATGAAACTATTCAAAAATTGAAAATCTTGTTCAAACAATAATGATTTTTTTTAAATACCAATTTTTTTCTTTCATTTTTCTTAATAAAATGGATTATTTGTATATTTAATTTTCGACATTTCAAAGTTAAGATATAAAACAACTTTCAGTAATGAACGATCAATTAGGTTTTCAACAACAATGATTGCCAGATTTTCGAGATATATCCTTAAACCACTTTTTTAGATAGGAAAAAATACATTTTAATCGCATGAAATGCGAGTAAAGAATGTTTCTTTTGACAGTAACCATAAAAAGATACCGTTTGATGCAGCGCCTTCTCAATTAGTCTACAATACAGGCAAACGATCAATTTTTGTTTCCATTAGGCTCTCTGCGTTTCTAAGCATCGGTCGTTAAGTAGGTATACCCACTTACTTCCTGCCCGCGAAGAAGACTCGTTTCTCGAGAACCCGACGTTTCTATTTCCGATAGTTTGCGGTCAGACCATACAAGAGCCTTTGGGAATGTTGATGGTAGATCTTCTAGTCACACTTGGCCACATAATCGAAAAATGTATCTTTATTTTTCTCTCTTATTTCGCACGATCGAAAATCGCTCCCAAAATGCTCATTTCCTTCATTTCGAGTGTAGGGGGTGAAAAAAAAAACAAGTTCTAGGCCCCATAAAAACATGCTTTAAAATCGAGTTATAAAATATTTTTTCCAGTCTAAATTAAAAAAATCAGTTCTTCAAGTTCTAAATGATAAGGGTAAGGGTAGAGAAAGAGGAGTGAAGTGAGGAAGGAATGATTTTTCTCTGATTCCTAGAGATGAGTAGGGTCAGAGGGATCGAAGATATAATTTTAGGTTGGCAGGGTGGCCGCTGCGCCGGGAAAACCGGGAAATGACCAGGAATTTTTTGAGATCTCACCTTTTTTTTTAATGTTAAGTTCAGTTCAATTGTTAATTTTTTCGATTATTAAATCCAATGTAGAAAATTATCGGGGTAGACTTGCGCCCACTGAGGGCATTGTCATGACTGTCCAATCTTGACAGACTTTTCGGGACCTAATCGGGTGTTGGCTAGCCCGTGCTGGCCGAACCTTTTCCTAAGAGTCTATCTCAAATATTTTTTGCACATTTCCAAAAAAAAGTTGTTTAAAAGTACCAAAAAGGAAAAGTGAACACTAAAAAAAGATACATTTTTACATTCTCATCTCAATGAGAAGTTATTGGTTTTATGTAAAAAATGACTTTCGCGGATTCCATTAAATGTCGACTTAATAAAGTTAAGCTTTCATTGTATACCTGTTAATTATTAAGTATTTAAATGAAAAAATGTTTAAGCTTCGATTGTAAAAGTTTAAAATTCAAAAGAGTTCCACTTCAAGTACTTTAATTTGCAGTTCAGTCTTAATTACTTAAAATGAAAAAAATTTCAGTTTTAAGAGTTCGAATTTTTTTATTTCAATGACCGTGACAAATTTGTGCAACCCGGGAAAACCCCGGGAAATGATTGGAACCTTTTTTTCCTGGAATAAAACGGTCACCCTGGTTGGAAGAGGCTAAATGTCAAAGGTCAAAAATGAAAAGTCAGAGGTCAAATATGAGGTCGTAAAATAATAATTCTGGTTCTTTGAGAAGCAATGGTGAAATATCCTTTGATAATATTTATATTTAGAAAAGTGAAAGAACGAAAAAAAATTTAACTAAATAAAATAATTAAATAAAATATAAATTCTTAAAAGTATATGTTGTGTGATGTACAAGTGACAGTGGAATATGTGCCTCATGTATTCTCATTCTCTCGCGATAAATGACAGACGACAGAAGTAAAACCGACGCGACTTTTCACAAACGCGACAGCCGCTCTCTTGATCCGCGTTACTGTGCAAGCGCCATTTAGGATGATTGTCTGATTTATGAATTTATACGAAGTGATACTGCGACCCAGAGTCACCCCGTCGACATTTGCTACTCTTTTCTTATATTTCTTTCATATCGGTCGTAACAATCTTTTCACTCTAAACCTCATACCCATAAACGATGAAGCCGCGAAGAGTTACAGAAACCATATAAACAGTTGTTAGTTCATTTAGGCTAAAATTTAAGTGAAGAAATAGTCGAAGTATACGCCGTGCGTGTACAAAAAAGCATTTTGTAGCTTATTAAGACGTTATTTAAGTTTTTAGTTGTTCAAATCTCCCTCACTCCTACTCACCCTCCTTTCGCCTACTTTCCCTCCCCTCCCATAATGCCCCTCCTCTCAATTCCCCTGCTTCCTCGCCCTTTCCCTACAAAACATCCCCTTACTCCTCCCTGCTATACTTACCCTCTACTCAATTCCCTACTTACCGCCCTCACTTCCCCTGCTTCCTCACACCTCACTTCTTCTCACTTCCCCTCCTCTTAATCCCCCTACTTATACCTTCCCCTATTATCAATCCCCTCACTCCTCCCTTCAGTTCCCATCACTTCCCTTACTTCTGCCTACTATACTTCCCCTCCACTCACTTCGCGACATTCCCTTCTTCCCCTCTCCACACGTCGCCAAATTCCTCTGCCTCTCTTTCCCTGCTACCCCTCTTGTGAAAAAAATACAACGGACGGACAGACATCCGATCGAAACTGTGAAAAGCCCGGGCTGAACAAGCCTAAAAAGAGACAATAGCTATTATTTCATTATTAAACCTTTTCAAAGTTGAGTTAGTGGAATTTGACAATGTTTATAACTACATATATTATATATAAAATATATTTATTTTACTCTTTTCTACTAGTTTCAGGATATATTAACGTATCTCACATCATGAACAATTTTGGATTGCGTTACTGTTTTTCGCCGAGTATTTAAATTTGTAATAAAAAATCGCTAGATTTAAAACACAAATTTTCAAATAAAAATCATTACAATTTGAACAAGATTTGGAATCTTTTAACAATTTGGAATAATGTTAGTTTTGTTCGTCGGAAATTTGTATTTCCAATAAAAAATCATTAGATTTGAAAGAATATTTACAATTTACGAACAATAATAGGTTATGTAATATTGAAATTTGTATTTTTGTTAAAAAATTTAACGGTTCGATTGTCTATATATTGTTAAAAAAATTACACACATAAATTCTGAAATTAAGACATCAATTTCTATCAATTATCAAAATATGGTCCTTGCTCTTCTATGATTATTTTAGATAATGTTACATAAAAAGACTCTATAAATACTTCCTAGCCTGATTGGTTTGGTTGGATGTTGAATATAGGCAGAAATGACAAGCTGTATTATTCGTAAGAACACAAGATTTATGAAAATCACAGGGTGCGAACCCACATAGGGTACGAATTTGAAGTTCTAGAAACTTCTATTCCGGCTCAACTTAAAGATTTAACCTTATATCGAACAAATTATAATGACTTTATAAACAAGCTTTAATCTTTAATTTGAGCCGGACAAGAAGTTTCTGGAACGTCAAATTCGCACCCTATGTTCTTTTTAAAAAATAGCCAAAAAGTCTATTTTTCTCAAAAGCCTGACGTGATGGAGCAAATCTGACACCATATTCGGATTCACCGACGCCAAAAACATATAGGTATGGTGGTCTAGTTCACTGCACATGCCACTTTTATTTTGTTGTGTGCCTGTGCAATCATCCTAAAGCTGTTACAATGTACCTACCGCTACCCCTGTAACCATACGCCTCGTGCGGCAAGTAACGATTGCATGTGCACGTGTTTATGTTCAATTGCTTTAACTGGTCTTATATACGTATGCTTTAATCACTTACCAGAATACCAGTAAGCAGTAAGCAGTCGAGCTCTGCTACAATCCCGAGGGAAAAATCCCACCTTCCTTCTACATATATACCATCTATAGAGTGGGCTTGATTATAGGGGAAGCTTTTGTTATGTACCTAGTATAATATGTATACGTACCTTGGGACGCGTTTTTCTCTCTATATCTTTTAACAAATCTAATAAATAATCACGAAACAGTGTTTTATGAAATAAACCAACTTAGAAATACTTTCTTTCAAATTATTTAAAAAAAAAAGAATACAGAATCTGGAGAAAGAAAGATACTTAAAAGTTTAATAAATTCAATGAAAGAATCAATTCGGCGTTGTGTTACTGAAATATCTCTGCTGTTTCTTATCAGAATAGACTTAATAAGTTTACTCCTGAATTTTATTGTCAAATTTAATTAGTTAGAAATTAATTTTAGAATGAAATTTCTTCATTTACGTTCTGTGAATACTCCATATTTTTCCCTCTATAATGACTCAAATGTTGATTTTTTTACTTTTCAATTCTTTCTACATTGAGAACAATGGTTACAAATACTTAATCGGTTGACAAAGTAATAACTTAACACGTCCACTTATGAAATATGGAAGCTCCAGGTTCAATCCCAGACAAAGGCGGACTTTCTTGTCTTCTAAAGAATGATTAGAATTCTAGGACAACAAAATCAAGATCTTGGTTTTCTTGTTAAAAAAAAAATAATAATAATCTTCGAATTCATTCATTCATTTTACCACATTGAAGCTCCTATGTTTCCACTTGCTTTTCGCGTGTTTTTTGTCACGCAACTTTTTCCGTCATGTCAATGTGACAGACTTTTATTGATATAAGTCAGTTCGACATCTTATAACATTGTTTCCCCATTTGAAGTAACATAAAGTTGCTCCCCTCGCATGTAAATGCTTTACCATTGATTTTTAAGTTAATAATTTTGCATTTTAGATTAAAATGATTGACTTGTAAAAAACGTGTGCACAATTCAAAAATTAATCATTTTTAATTACTTGGTTTCAAGATCCTAATCTAAGAATGCTTCAATTTTAAAACAATGTTTGGAATTGTTTAACTTTCAATGCTTCAAGTTTGAATAAAATTCATTAATTTTTAAATATTCCAATTAGAAAACAAATACTTTTTCAAGATTTTAGAATAATCAAACTTTAAAGATGCACAACATTCAAAGTTCTTCAATTTTTAACGGTGAAAATGACAGTGATTTTTTTTAACAAAAACTACATGCTTTAGTAAAAAAAATCTATCCAAGTCGCTTTAAATGTCACTTTATACTACATGATATCTTACTCATTAGTATGTGTTTTATATTTAAAATGTCCATAATTTCAATTTAAAATTATAGTTTTGATTGCACAATTGTAAAATAGTTTAATTTTTGAGGCCTTGAAACTAAAGTTTTTTTTTTGCTTTAAAACCTTAAATTCGAAAATATATGCTTTGAATTTTCTTAATTTTTGAAGGCTTCCAACTTCAGACACAGGTTTCACAATGTTCTAGTTTTAAATTCAAATATTCAAAATATCAAGATAATTTCATAATTAACACTTTTCAAATTTCATGTTGAAAGCCTTGATAATCAGTTTTTAATTGAATGATTTTAGACTTAAATATTCTAAATTATTTGACTTCAATTTTAGTCAGTTTGAAATTAAATAGTTTTATATTTAAATATTCTAAACTGTTTGGTTATAATGTTTACGTACCAAATAGTCTAGCTTTTTAAAATCTTCGAAGTCGTGGAATATCTAATTATAATACTTGATAGTTGCACTATTTTTAGTTTAAAAGATTTTTAATTAAACCATTTTTAATTAAATTTCTCCAGAAAAGATTCAGAGAAATCAAAAATTAACAAAATAATTTTTTAAAATCAAGCCTTAAAATGAGAATATTTTAGGACTAGACCTTAAAAATTGAATTGTTTGTTCATTAAGCATGTTGTAAAATATCGATAATTTCACACTTAACTTAAAAAAAAAACAATTTGAAACTAAGAGGCTACAAACTGTGCAATTTCGAACATTGAAATCATATCATTTGTATTGTTTTTAAACATTTTTAATGTTATATCTTAAAACTGTTCAATTTTTAGTTGAAGATTTAAAAAAATGAATCACATGAAATGTAAAAATATTGGAATAGATAATTTCAAGAATGAATAATAATTTTTAATGAATTGTTAAAAATTAAACGATTTGCAATAAACAAGTTAAAAATGGTCTTGTATCAAGTAAAAAAAATTGATATCTTAATAATTAAATAATTTCTTCAATTTGAAATGGTTACAATTTTAGAGTTCTTAATTTTCATTTTGAACGCTAAATTTTCAATTTTTCCCTCTCATTTTTATTTTTGCAATTAAAAATCAAATGTTTGAATTTCCAAAAGTATGATGAAACTACTATGAAAATTTTTATTTTTTAAATGATGTAAATTTACTTGAAATAATTACAATTGTAAAGAGTTGGAGCATACAAAATTTTAATATCAGAATTCTTGGTAATTAAAATGTTTTTATTTTTAAATGAAGTACGGATTGGTTTAATTTTCAATGTTTGTTAGTAGAAATTTTTTCATTTTTAATGTCTCCCATTTAAAATTACTTCATTTCGAACGTCTTTTAGAATAATTCAAGTATTTTTTTATGAAATAACAATTCAAAATTATAGAAACTTTCACATTAAAAATTCAACTTCAAATTCTCCCATTTTAATCGCCTACAATTAAAAATTATTTAGATTCAAAAGTATTCAATTTGAGATTATTCAATTTTGAACGATTTTAATTTTAAAAAATATTAAATTTGAATTTCTTTTAGTTTTAAATGATCCAATATTTAAAGTTCTAATCCGAAATCATTCAATTTTTAACGTTTTTAAATTGTCCTGTGGTAGATTTCAAACGCTTTCAATTCGAAATGATTCATTATTGATTATTGTTTCAACTATTTTTAAAACTTAATATTTGAAAATATATTCAATAAAGCGGATTTTTAAATTGTGTATAATTGGATAGTTTGCACCGTAAAATTTAAATCTTCGTTCCATAGTTGAATATCCAGACGCTAATTTTCAATCAGATTACTGATGTTAATCTTTTTTAAATTCTTTGCAGAGTATTGTCCGTTTTACTCATTATCACATAATTACATTTCTCTGTATACAAGAGAAGCAAAATCTTATAATGGCTGAATAGACAATTAACAACTAATTTTTGTTTAAAGACAAAAATTCAATATCCTGATTTCTGAATTTAAGATTTTTGAAATCGTAGCATAAATTTTCATTCTTCAGAGGATTATATTATATGTACATGCGTATATGTATAGTGATTGACTTATGAAGTGGAATGGACATCCAGAGCGAATACTCCCAAGGGTGTAAAGTCGTTCATGTAGTGATGTGTACAGAATAAGAGTACATACGAATACAGTAGCACACACTAGCCTGAAAACGACGAGTATATCGCACGCATACAGAAGAGAGTCAAATATATTGTGCTATGGCCCATAGGGAGATAGTGACGACATTTTAATATTTAATGCGATTAAACTCATTCCGACCCGCCTCTCGTAATTGGTTTCTGATTAGCGCTAAGTTTTAAGTGTATTATATCGAACGTGCTGTTACTGCAACACTACCCGACTTTATAATATGATCATACATCAAGTGGAATTATATTAAATCATTAAAGTCAGTCAATTCGTTTTTTGCAATGTATTTAAATAAAATATCTTGTTTAGAATTCATTCGAATCAACAATTGCATTT
>CAKNWT010309397.1:0-11003 GCA_932066315.1 Andricus coriarius | reverse complement strand
TCGCGAGATTCCCACCCACGCAAAATGTGCGAGAAGTGGGGATCACGAAAAGGATTGAGCTTTTAAAAAGAGGATGCTGTGCTCCGTGTGGACATTTCCTTCCATCCCCTCAGCTGCTCAAGCATACGCTGCAAACCTTCGTCTCTCTGTGCAAAATCACCCAAACCCCAGCATCAACTCACTCGCAAATTACGCGAGTAAGACTTCCGACCGTTTTAGAAGGCCGTGTCTTCTCGTTTCGTCGCAATCATAATCCACCTTTTCTCTATCCGTGTTTCGCTTCTAGCGCGAGTGTCCTTGCAGTTCAACTGTCTTGGACCACCATCCTCCACTCATCTCATCTTTGGTGTATAACCTCAAGGTTGGTAACCAACGGGGAGGGGGTTTAGTCGGTAGGCGCTTATTGCGAATCCGACACTACCCTTCAGTGGGTGTCTTTTGAAGATTCCCCCTCCTCGACTCACTCAAAAAAAAAAAAACCAAAAAAAAAAAGAATCCGTGTGGACATTGGGGGGCTCGCTGATGAGCGAGAGAGATCAAGGAACTTACCGACCCTAGCGGACCGAATGAACGGAACGGATACGCTACAGCGTATCGCTATAGTATCCACATCGTATCCTCTCCGTATCATGCAAGAAAAACTCATTAAAAAGGTAAGATGAACATTTAACTTGTTGAGATTCGGATTCTACGTGAAATTTTGGGTTAGAAGATCACGGAGTAATTGCAATAGTTTTTCTTGAAACGATAAAAACTTTAAAAAAATATAATACCTATCGACAACGTGCGCTGAAGGCGACTTCAAGCGCATCCATAATCGTTTAAGGAGTACTGCTTAAACGATAATGGATTCTTGATTATGGACCAAGGAGTTGTACTCTGGAAGCTGCGTTTCGTCTGCATCCTAGTTTTCTATCCAGGCGAACAGACTAGTCGGTTGTACCAGCGAACTCTAGTGCGACGATAGAAAACAGATTGCTCTCTCTTTCGGAACACGAGGTTTGAAGGGTGCGATCTTTGCGACATTACCGAGTATTTTGGTCAGAATACAGAGGAGAGAATAATTTCTCAGTCCGAGATTTTACTTTTGTCACTCGACTTAGAGATTATTTCAATCCAGAGATCTTTACAACGAAGGTGAACAGGCTAGAGAGTTGTACTCTCGAAACCAAGTACGCAACTTGTAAAGAAAATCCGTATGGACATAATATCGGTCTTCGATGAGAAAAATTAAACAAATAGTTGAGATTGTACTCTCCGAGAATTTCATAGAAAGAAATGCGTTAGAAATAGAGTGGCGACAAAACTCTAAGAAAAAGATAAAAATAAAGGTTCTAGAGACTTCAGTTCAAATTAAAAAGAATTAAGTCCAAAGAGGGCGAGATAATATAAGATTGTGAGAAATCTAAGAGTTTACTGGGATAGAAAAATATATATGTATCTATATAATATTTATAATTAAGAAGGCTATAAGAGGCTTTCAACCTTTTAAAGTGATAAAAAAAAAGTAAAACATGGGTGCATATAATTTTGAAATTTGAATTCAGATAGAGTCGTTTCACAACGTCACAAGCATTTGAAAAGATGATATAATTGCAATGGAGGTATTTTAAAGAAAATATAAGCTTTTATTATAAAAATAATATACTTCATATTTTATTACGCAGGAAATTTCAATTCTGAACATTTGAATTATCAATAACGTTTTGTACTAATTGTCGAAAAATTTGAACATAATATTTAGATATAATTGTGAAAATTGAATTCAGATATTTATTCAAACATTAATCTATCATTTTCATTTAAACATTCAAATAATTTTGACCTTATATATATATATTTTTTCATTTCTGACAATTTGAATTATTAACAACCTTTACACTAATTCCAGATAATGTAAGTTTTAGTAGAAGCAGTTAATAATTAATTATTAAGTTTACAATATAAAAACCAATAAGCAATTAATTTCATAAACATTGATAGTACATACAATAAGATCGGCCGAAATATATAACGCGCATTTCATTATAAAGAAGAACATCTGTAACTGGATTAGAAATATAGAAAACTTACTGAAATACATTTTACGACATACATTGATAAAGTCAGTCATAACAAACCAAAATAAAAACATAGATACATAAATTATTTAAATTCATTTAAATAATTGGAGCTATTATTAGAAGTATATATACAATAGTAAAAATACGTAAATATAATTATATGTGATCGATAAACTGAGAAACCTACTTTTTTACTTCTGTTGGTTTTTATTTTAGTACATAGAGGTCACCCTATGACTTAGAAAGTGATGACTAAGAAAGCTTCCTCCATAAGACTACAATGGCGGTTAAGAATTTTCATCTATAGGATTATTCGATTAGTTCATATTTCACTGATTGAAATAATGAATAATTCTTTCATTCAAGATTTTTTTCAGAGTTCTTATTAATTCAATAAAATAAAAAATAGTTCAAAATCGCGTTTATCATGCGTCACTCCTAAATCCCTTTACGAATAAACATACATTTCGACCGACCAAAGTAATGGATTTGTATTTACTAATCTTAAGTAGCTTACTTTCATCTGGTTCAGTAAGTAGAATTCCATAATTTATCAATTTAGGTAGCATTGTGCGTTGAAAGAAAAGAGTTATTGCAAGTTAAACGATATCAAAAAGGACATAAGCATACCAAAAATAATACTGCATTTTAAATTACAGATTTTAATATATTTACCAACAGGGTTGGTGAACATTACTACGGAGATGCACAGAATGCCAAGTACAGTTTTCATTTTTTTTTTAATAGAGGAAACCCGCTTATGAAGAATTTTAATAAGTGTAATACATTATTTTTCAAAGCGTGTCAGAGTACCTTATACTATTCGCTATCTCATTCGACCTTCTAAATTATTTGTATTTCATTTATATGTTGATTCTGTAAAAAAGTTTCTGTATTACTGTAGACTTATGATATAATTGTTCGCAATTGTGATAAAATAAAACCAGTTTTTACACAGTGGAAAGATGACTAATTTCCTAGGCTTATTTGCATTACATTAATCTGTTACTTCTAAAATAAATTCGCAAAAATACTGGTTTCGTAAATTACCGGAAATAGATGTCAATGGATTTACGGAAAAAATCGAAAAATTGAAGAAAACTTCTGGCAAATATTACTCTGGATTACTTCGAATTAAAAAAAAATTAATGAATTCAGAAACCAAATTATTAAATTTTCTACTAAAAATATAAATTTCCAACCAAAAATGGAACAGTTAATATTACAGTAGAAAATATTAGTTTTCAAACAAAAAATGGATAAAATTTTTATCAAAATAATAAACTTTTCACATGCTTAGTTCAATTTTTAACCAAGAAGATGAGTTTTCAAGCACGACGATTAATTTCTCACGAAAATAGACGAATTTTAGCCACGCATATGAATTTTTCACCAACTAATTCAATTTTAAACAAAATAGTTTAGTTTCTAATCAAAAATATGTTTTGTGTAGCAAGAATCTTAACTTTACAGCAAAAAAAAGGTTAACAAAACACACACGTTTTCGATTTAGAAAGATCAATTTTCTTTGACAATAAAATAGCTAAATTTTCAGTAAAAAAAAAACTAATTTTTAACCAAAAAGCCCAAAAGTTGAATTTAGAACAAAATAAATGAATTCAGAACGAAATCGTTAAATTTTATACTAGTTTTTTAATAAAAATATGAATTTTCAATGAAGAATATTAATGTTTTAACAAAATGCTGAATTTTTCACAAAATACATTAATGCAGAACCACTTAGTTGAAATTTCTACTAATAAAGATAAATTTATACTCAACGATTAATCTAAATAGTTGAATTTTTGACAAAATACCTCAGATTTGAACGAAAATATAAATTCCTAAGCACGAATCCTAATTTTCTACCAAGAAACCGAAATTTCAACAAAATAATGCATTTTCTACTAAAAAAGACAAATTTTCACCAAAACAAATTTTCAACATATTAGTCAAATTTTCAATACAAGAGAGAAATTTTCAACTACAATAAATAATCTTCAACCAAAAAAATGAATTTTTAACAAAATTGTTGGAATTCTTACAAAATATATTCAATTTTACCAAATAGTGGAAGTTTCAACCAAGAATGTAAATTATCAATGAAGAAGGTTAATTTTCTACAAGGAAACACCAATTTTGAACAAATAACATGAATTTTTAATTAAGAAGAATCAGAGCATTTTTTAACAAAATGGTTGAAAATTACTTGGATTACCCATGTGAATCGCTCCGAATTATCTGCCTATTTATTCTATTTTTCTCATCTTCTGAAATTAAAAATTGGATTTTGTAATCGCAGTTCAAAGTTAAAAAACCCTTTAGGTTAGAAATTATTTTTTTGTTTTAAGACAAGACCACGAGCATATTTTTTGGCTTGTAGCAAGAAATCTTTTTCTTGAATTGAAAATTTTATAGGATTCCGGTCCTTAATTTGCTAGATTATTAGCATTTACTTATCTTTGATGAAAATTGGAAATTGATGATAGAGCCTTATAGATTATTGAACGTTCACTTCGTGTAAACATCCCCCTTCCATTTTTTCCCTTTCTTACTGCCCCTAAATTCCCCTACTCCGTTAAGCTCCCATCACCACCCCTTCCGTAACTTCCTTCTCCTCTGCTTCCCGTTCACTGCACTTTCCCAGTTGAGACCCCCCTTCCCCTATATTCCCTCACTTTTACTCACTTCTCCTACTTCCTTTCCCTAATTTTCTCTATTTTCTCTCCAATCATTACCTATCACTTCACCTTGTCCCCCTTTCCTCACTTTTCCGCACTTGTTCTTGTTCCCCTCTTCTCATTTACTGTAACTTCCCCTAAATCCCCTCTCCTCATCTCCCCCACCATCCCCCACTTACCAACCCTTCATTTACAATCAGTTTTCCATACTTGCCCTACTTTCTCTCCCCTCATGTCTCCTTTCTTTCCCTACTTTCCCTACCCTCATTTCTCTTTACTTGTGCTATAGTTATTTTTCCTCACTTCCTATACGTTACCATCCCTCATTTTCTCTTACTTCCCTTGCCTTCATTTTTCCTCACTTCTCTTCCCCGAATTTTGCCTAATTATCGATCGCTTCACCTAATGTCTCTCCTCTAATTTTCTCTCACTCTCCATACTTTCCCACCACTCATTTCCCCTCATTTCCACTCCTGGGAAAAAAGCAGGATGGTTGGACATATGGACGGAGACAGGACCGAAACTATAAGGGTTTCTGTTCGGAGCTGGGATTAGTGGTCGGGGGGGGGGGGATAAGATTTTAAAGTATTCAATTAATTCAAGTCATTTTACTAAAAGAAACGTGGATTAAAGTTAATTTCAATTGAACTCAAGCTAAATGTAGTTAAAAGATAGGTTGATATGTTTTTTAATTCTTTTTTATAAAGAAATTATAATTTTCATGAAATGTCCTAATCTCACTTTTTGAGGCTTTTTTCTTTAAAGTTCTTTTAAAAGATTATGTTGGCACCAATTAAGAGCGCTCGACTGACTGACTTAAAAAACTTTTTGTTTAGAGAATCTAGAGGTGAAATTGGTACAATCACGTTGGCAATTTCGCCATCTATGCGTACTTTAACTCTTTGATAGTTATTAGAGTCGTATACATCATAGTAATGAGCAAGATTCGCTTCAGGAACCACTAGTGGACAAAATCCTCCAAATTGGATTATTCCAACGATGTACTCGTGATGCTTATCTGTCACTACATGATAAACGCCTTCTCCTAAATTGTAAATTTTACCTCGATTCAGATAACTTTCGTAATGTCGAACATTCTTAAGTTGAATAAAATGAGGATAAACTGCAACCGGGTGATATGGCCAAGCTAGTTCTGCAAAAAGACAGTATAAGTCAGAAATTAAGTATTGTATTAATTACACTTTCAACTGAAAGTTCGGGTAGATTGATATCTTTCAAATTTTAGAATGTTTCGCATATCTTTAATTCAATTTCTGAATTTTCGCATTCTCATTCTAATGAGAAGGTATGAGAAGGTGGTTGGTTGGTTGTAATGAAAGTCTTAGATGTCGGTGAATTTCGTTGTTTGCAACGTATTGAAAATGCTCCTCTCGGGTGGCAGGCGTACCCCATCGCACAGTGAATGCCGTAAACCTCTTTGCATAGAAACGCGAAATTTTTTTTTAGATGCGTATTTCTTGATATATTTCAATGTCTCAAGATAAAAGAAACGCCCGGTATATAATTTAATTTAATTGAAGCCACGACTGCAAGTCTCTCCAGCTAATTTCCACATATTTTGCAAGTCAAAGCACACTGAATATGTTATTAGTAAAAAAAGACCGGAACTCTCAAGTCTGTTGTCTTTGCTCAATTTGTGTATGGGTACCCTGAAAACCCCCCTATACCAATCTTAAGGAAAATGAAACACTTATTTAGCATACTCGTTCGCCATATTGGATCGGCCATTTCGTTTACGGATTTCTTGACATCGGATTCGTAATCAGCGACCTCAAAAACATTGCAACCTTGAAGGTCACTCGAAGGTTATATAAACTTTAACAAGGTATAGCCTTTTACCTATTTATATTATATATTTATATTATATTATATTAGCCTATTACCTTTGGAAATAGAAGCTTTTTAATTGTTTGTTTCTATCGAGCAAATTCACTAACTTTAACCAGGCGTATTCCATAGTAAACTTAAGCGTGGCCTTGACGATGAGCTTCAAGGTCATTTAAAGGTCAATTGTTTTACATTGTAAAGTCTTTCAAGGTTAGAATGTACCTATATATGACTTGGGTATATATAGGAACGAAAAATTTCCCGCTCTGTCGATTGCCGATGTAAAAAAGGGGTTTTCCACTTTTTTTAAGGTTGACCTTGAAATGACCTTGAAGGTCATCGTCCAGATAAAAATTAAGGTCACCATCGATTTCCTTGTTGAATGCTACTTCAAGAATGACCTTCACCTCCCTGAAAAATAGCTTAACTGAGAATATATTCAGCCGTCTTGGGACTTTTGTGACACCCAGTATAAAGGATATAGATAGGCCAAAAATGGCGCTGAGCCTGGGTTAAGTGACTATCTAGGTATTTCTAGCTATTCTTGATAATTTTATTTCGAAAACCTTCTTTTAAATATCATGCACAGCCCTAAATAAATTCATATATTTTCTCTGATAAGTTAGTATTTTTCTATCAATAATTAGGAGCCTAATTTTCTCTTACTTAATTTTCAGCAAGTCAGGGTTTGCACGTAACCTCAAAAAACCTCATAAAAATCTTTTTCCGGATCTGGAGGTCAGAACATGTTTACTTTATGTTTTTGGGGTCACTGAATCCAAATCCGGGGTTCAAAGGACCTCAGTACATCAGGGTTCTGACATAACCTGAAAAACCCTCATAACAATTTTTTCCGAGTCCGCGGGTCAGACTATGTTTATTATATGTTTTTGGGGTCGCTGCACCCGAAGCCGAAACCAAAGAACCCCGGCACGCCAGGGTTCTGACATAACCTCAAAAAACCCCATACAAATCTTTTTCCGGGTCTGAAGGTAAATCCTGACGTGCTGGGGGTTTTTGAACCTCGAATTCGGATTCAGCGACGCCAAAAACATATAGTAAACATGGTCTGACCTCCAGACCCAAACAAATATTTTTTTTGTCTGCCTATGTTTTCAATAGGAAATGAATATACCGTAATTTAAATTACAATTTAAATTATAGATATGATTGTACTTACCAACAGGATTAGTGAAAATCACTAGGATGAGATACAGCATACCAATTCCAGTCCTCAATCTCTGGAAGAAATGGAAACCCTTTACAGCTTTGTTTATTGCATACGATGAACATGTGAATATACTGCTAAACAAGTTTTTACGGATTGAAAAGATAACTACATAATTATCATTTGTTTCCAGGCACAATTACACTGTAACCACAGCCCTAGGTGAAACTGTCACTTACTCAGAATAGCTGTTTTGTGGACAATGGAAAGCATGCAGCAAAAAATCAGGGACTGTTTCAGTTGGTACTGTAATAAATTGATTTGTACACACCGGAATGCAGGTTACAACATTTGAAGGAATTTGAAAAGTCAGGAACATTTGCAGAACACTGAGAAATACTGAAAAGACGATTCCGTGGATCGGATTTATGATAGCACCGGCAATTATAAAGTTTATGCGGGTCCGTAAATAAGCCGAAAGTATAAAATGTATTCTGGAGAAAATATGACATTAACAAAGAGTTTTATTAGGCAGAGGAAATTTCAACTTATTATTATCGTTATATAGAGTGCAATGGAGTAAGAATCAGCTTGAAAAGAATAAATATATATGAGGGTTCAGCGATTACTTATTTTTAGTTCTGCTTAAAGTGAAACAGTATCTATGGGGCTCACGCTCGAAAACGCGAAAAATTATTGTCCACGTGTCTCGTGATATCCAAATTTTGAAGTTCAAAAAATTTAATTTTTAAAAATATGGTCATATAGAAAAGGGCAAGGCGGAACTTTTTTATATATTATGTTTTAAAACATAATTCATCAAAACTCAGCTAAATATTATTGAAACTGTTTCAAGTTTGGTATACGCACGCAGTGTACCCTAGAAATGCCTGCAAAATGAAAAAAAAAACTAAACTGCCTATTGTTTGATAATAATTCATTGCAAATTGAGACCGGTCGATAAGCACGTTTTTTTAGTTTCGACAAAGAAAAGTATGGAGGAAACTTTAGAGTTGAAAGAACTTTCAGTAAAACATTTGTTTCTCACTATTAAAGTAAGATTTCTGGAAATTTTTAGATCAATTCATTAAAAATTGACGGAAATATCCATCCTGTGAGAAAGCACGCGGCGCCATCTACGACTGCAAGCTCTTCTCAACGTTCGCTTGTACTCTTGCCGGTACTCGCCTATAAAGGACGCTTTCTTAAATAATGAATATTTCCGTCAATTTTTAATGAAACGATCGACTGGTCTCAATTCGCAATTAATTATTATTAAACAATAGGCCATTTCAATGTTTTTCTTTCATTGTGTAGGCATTGTTGAAAAAATGTTTATTCAGATATTCCAGAGGTAATATTTCTAGTCACGTTTGCAATCTTCTTTTTGAAACTTCAAATTGATTCATGGGCGTATCTCGGCAGGAATCAAGAGTGTTGAAGGGACAGACCCGTAAAAATGTATTTTTCATCATCTTATTCATGTTGAGCTATTGGTGAGGTCACGTTGGCAATCTGACCATCTATGCGTACTTTAACTCTGTAATAGTAATCAGAGTTCATAAAAGCATCAATAGGAACATCCATTCTAGGAACCATAAAAAAGAAAACGCTCTACCATCGAGTATTCCAATAATGTGCTCGTGATTCTGCTCTGTCACAGCACCTCGATACTCTCGAAATAACATAAAAACATGATGTTGAAGTGATAATTTTTGAAAATTCCCAACATTCGAAACTTGAATGGGATTATGATTAACTGTTCCTTGCTTAAATGGCCAAAAAAATTCTGTAAAAAAAGTATAACTCGGAAATTATTTATTACATTACATTGTTCAAAACAAATCAATAATATTTTCTAAAAACCCGTTAGTAAGCTCCCTGTGTGAGAATTGGGTATGAACTAGAGTTTTGTGAAGGTATCTGGGATCATTATTTTGTGTTTTAAATTGTTTTCGTTGTTCTAGTTTGAGGCAAGTGAGACGGGGTTCATTAAATATACTACGGGTTCTCGTTAGGGGTTGTTGAACCTTACTTTTGGGATGATGATATGAACGAGATAGATTCTTAGGAAGGTGCCTGAGTTGCCAATTTTGATTTTGAAATTTCGTTAGCTTTTTACTTGAAGACAGCTGGTACGAGATGCGATTTGCAATGCGAATATATGTCGCGAAGTATTATCTCAAAGTTATTCGAGCCATGCTAATGAAAAAGAACAGTGGATATTTACTCATTTGAATCAAAAATGTTATACTACAAGAGAGGTCCGATTGGTTTCAAGAATCGGAATCCCACTGCAGTCTTTTGTAATGTCAAAGTGTCAAGTATTGACGTAAGAATTGAGAAAACTGTGTCTTTGGTGTAAAGTTAATTTAATATTCATAAGAGAAAGTGATTTTTTGTTGAATGACTTCTTTGTATGCATGGTTATGAAACTGCGTTATGCGGATTATGGGCTATAGGCAAAAGTGCGTGCTTCCCACTTGAAGTGTTGACGTGAGGTATGTTGCTTATGCATACATACTTGAAAAGAAAGTGATGTGCTTTTGGATGCAGCTTTTGGTTTAATCAAGTGAGCAACAGAGTATCTGGACCAATTATTGAAGAGAAAGATCTCCTTTTAAACGAGATTCTTGACGGCCCGCAAAGGTTTAAAATACGTAAGCAGGAAAAACATTTATTTTAATGAGTAAGAGCAAACTTTCTTCCTCATTTCCGTTAAATATTTAGTTTAACCTTAACTCCGTATTAGAAAAAAAATTGTTTAATAATTTTTACCATGCAGTAAAATTCACCGGCAACAGTGCATACACCCCTGACTGTTTACGTTCCGGGTGGAGCTATTTCCGAGGGATTAGGTCCAAGATAAGCCCCACAACCAGCGCTATCTCCGATTTTGTATGTATTTAAAATTAAATAAGTTGTAGGGTATTTTATGAAAACCAACTTTTTCGCATGTTTAGAAAACTATTCAAACAATCGCCTTTCGCAACATCCAAAAATCAACTGATTTGATATTTTATGAGAGCATTTTTTTCTCAGACCATATGGAAGTTTTTCAGCCATGCACTGATCCAAATTAAAAAATTATGTTTTTTTTTTAATCACCCTAATGTACAGGGAAAAAATATAAGGGTAAATTACGAAAGATAATTACCAACCCCTTTTTCCTAGACACTCACAAAAACTTTTTTTATTTAAAGTTGAGCTGAAGGCGTATCTTGGCATCTATTATTCGTGCTG
>CAKNWT010309383.1:2681-16118 GCA_932066315.1 Andricus coriarius | reverse complement strand
AGATTGTTATTGAAATCTTTTTTAGACAGATCCTTCATGATTTTTAGATTTTTTTTAATAAATCCAAGTATTTGTTAAAAACCAGTACACTTCAAAGGTAAAAAAAAATGTTTTTCATTTCTTTTATAAGAAAATAATTAATTTTTTTTTCAAACATCTGTTCACGTGGTATTATCTCTTCAGAAGGTCGAAAATAGCTCTTCTTTCAACTCGGAATTTAATAAGTTCTCCGAAGATATTAAAAAAAATTTGGTGATTGACGGGGGGGGCGGGGGGGGGGGGGGGGGTTCCGGAAAAAATTCCGTATCTTTTTATTTTCAAATGGCTCAATATTAACCCGTGCCCCCGTGCTTTTAAAATGAACATGGGATTTTAAATGGGAAAAGCTCGTTTTTCGAAAAAAAAAATGGAAAAAGAGGTACCTACTCATTACTTTTTTTAAATTAAAGTTTAGTCACCTCCTTAAAAATATTCGAGGAATAAATTCTACCCAATAAATATTAATTTTAACCCCCTGAATCCAAGTTTCGGGCACTGTGCCCGATAAAGTCCCCAGAAAATGCAAAATAGCAGTTTTATGTAAAATTAATGCTAAAGAAGGTATCTTTTGGAATTTTTCAGCATGAATTATTTTTATTCGATAAGTGATACCCTAAAATATTTCAAATCCTTTAAAATCACTTAAAATGATTGCAATCTATTGCAAATTCCTTGAAATCATTTTCAATGTCATAAATACTCTGAAAATCTTTGAAGTCCTACGAAATCCCTCAATCCCTCAATCCTTTGAAATCCAATAAAATCTTATGAAATCCCGCGATATTACCTGAAATCTGATGATCTTCCTGAAAACCCCTTGCAATATTTAAGGTCTGGCGAAATCTTCGGAAATCCATTAAAATACCATATTAAGAGCCTTTAAAATCCCATAAAATTATTGACGTCCGCAGAAATCTTATAAAGTCACTTGAAATTCATTCGAAATCCTTTGAAACATTTGGAAATTTTCTGAAATCCTCTTAAATCTTTTAAAATCTCCTGAAATTTTGTAAGTCTAATGTGAAATCCTTCAAAATCTTCCAAAATTTAAGGATTATCTTTAAAACCGCACGGAATTTTTAAAATCCTGTGAAATCCCCTAAAATATTTGAAACTCTCTTAAAATCTTTAAAATGCTACGGAAACCCTTAATTCTTGTACAATTCTTTGAAATTTATAGAAATATTATAAAAGGCTTAGAAATTTTTATATCTATTAAAATCCCATAAAAATCCGTTTGTAAATCATTAGAAATTATCCGAAACCTTTATAATCTTATGAAATTCTTTTAAATCCTTATAAATTTTGGGAAACTCTTTGCAATCCCATTACATTTTTTTAAACTTCTTAAACTCTTGAAGTCTTCTAAATAATCTTAAATCCCAGTCCGCTTCTGTAAGTCTTATCTAAAAACTAAGGGCGGGAAGTAATCAATAACATAAGAATTTTATGCTCGTAATTATGTATTTGTTTAATTAATTGTTTTGGTTTATACCGAAATATTCTCACTAAATGCAAAAAATTACAATTATGAAATAACAGAGTCGAAAGTGATGATGTGCTCAGTCAAGCGTGACAAATAGCTCGAGGGCCGCACTCTCAGCGCGTTAGTTGCATCAGGTTGGGTCATGCGTCCAAACCCAACAGAAATCATTCACGCGGGCCTGCCTGTTTACGTTTAGATGCCCCCCGATTTAGGATCAAGGCCAAGGCAAGTCATGCCCAAAACCGGTCTTATATCGGAAGTGGAGTGTATCATAATTATTATAAATAAAAAAAAAATTTCAGGTTGATCCAAAATACTGGTTTCCCATTCGATTCGATTCGGTTGGCATGGAGGGGGAGGCTTGGCACGACTCGCTTAGTTTCACTGGTGCGCGACAAAATGTTCGAGCAAAAAGAAACGAGAGGCATTTCTGATATCTCTCTCTCTCTCTCTCGCACCCTCTCTCTCAGTCATATGTGTATAATACAAATGCATATTTCGCACATGCCTCATATGCTTTAAAAACGAGCATTCGTATAAAAAAGAGGCAAAGAAAACGAGTAAGCTTTACTAGAAAAATCGTCAAGCCACACTTTGAATAACCACTTAATCTCTTCCGAGAGAGAGGATACGATCAATTTTCTGAGGAAAATTTTCTGAGGAAGCAGGAACGCAACGCATAAGGTGGCGCAGAAATAATTTGTACTGACACTGCAGAAAGATTTATTGGTAGATACTGAAATTTTTTAGGGTTCAGGCTTTTTTCATGTACATTCATCAAGTTTTAACGTAACAAGTAACATTGGAAAAACAACTCATTAACTCGATTGAACAAAAAAATATAAAAAATCTACAATTTAAGAAAAAAAATTGCTTTCGAGATACATCAGCCGTGATTCTGAAATATGTTGTTTCTCAATACACGCATTTTACCATTTTGATAAAAAAAAATTGACTGAGTTATTGAGTACACCCAACTCTCGATTTAAGTCCAGTGTCTGGGGTTGCATGCAAATAGCTTTGGCCACAAATCGGGATCCAAACGTAAACAGTCAGGGCCGTTCGAATATTTGCTAATCGGAATAACATAATATTGCGCAATATACGCGAGTACCCGCGCACTGCTCCTTTCTGCTACGCTGCTGGTGTTTTTCATACACAAATAGGAATCGTGTCTCGCCCCGCGAGATGAGAAACTGCGTGGGCCAGCAGTTCTAAGAAGGCCAAGATCGGCCAAAATCGTTATAACTTTTGATCTCATTTTTAATGTACTGCTAAAAATATTTGTAAATCAAAACCAGATAACTGACTCTGTACTAGTCTCCAATCTTCTTTTTTTTAATTGCTTAGCCTCTTACCTTTTTTTAAAAACTTTTTCTGAACATATTTCTTTTCTTAAAAAATTTTAAATACAGTAAAAAAATAATACAGTTCTTTTTCAAAGAAAAGGCTCCTGAATAAAAACACTCCCAATCTCTATCTATCTATCTCCAATCTACTATGAATTCTACTATGATGTATTTTCGAGTCATATGTACATAGAAACGCTAATTACAAAACCCATTAGAGGCCCTTATTTTCTTCGACCAAAACCATCTGTACGCAAATTATAATTATGATAACTTCTATAACTGTTATGTGGTATAAAAAAAAGAATGTCAAAGTAATCGCAAAAAAATACAAAAAAGGGTTTGGAAGTCTATTAAGACGGTAATTAAGTCATTCGAAACTCACCCTCCTATAAATTCTCGCCCCTACTTCCCTTCCTTTCGCTTACTTCCCCTCCCCTCCCTTAATTCTCCACTTTTCACTTCTCCACCTACCCCCCCTTACTTCCCCCTTCCCCTACCAGCCCCTTCTCATGCTTCACCCCTTCCCCACTCCATCCCTTCCCTGCTCCTCCTTCCCCTACTTCTCCTTCCTCTATACCTCCTTCCTCATTTCTCCTCCTTCCCGTCCCCTCTCTTCACCAACTTACCATCATCTCACTTTCCCTACTTCCTCTCTCCTCGCTTCCACACTTACATACTTCCCCTTCCCTCACTTCTCCTACTTCCCCTTTCCATACTTTCAAACGCTTCCCCGGCCGTCACTTCCTCTACTCCTCAACCCCATTTCGTTACCCCTCACTTCTTCTGCCGGGAAAAAAGTACGACGGTCGGACATCCGACCGTCAAGAAAATGATTAATCATCATCTGAAAATCATGTAACATTTTAACAGAATTTTTAAAAAACTGAAAGAAAATCAGTTTGGAAACCACTGAAAATGTAAAATGCAAATGCTTTATAATCTCAGAAACAGAGCTCGTAAAACTAGCCGACAGTCACTGAAAATTTAGTACGCAAGGGCTTTATATTCTCTTAGTTAGACAAGAAATCCGAATTCTAATCGACAGTAGCAGAAAATTCAAAACACGATTTCTCAACGACGAAAAAAGTTATTTTTTAATTAATTATTGTATAATCCTCATTTTTTAAAATTAGGATTTAAAAATTCACATATTCAATATGGCTGATTCAATATGGCGGACTAAACTCTTATGATCTTGATCAAAATTGTTATGTGTAGGTTTTCGGGGTCACTGGATTGAAATTTGTTATCAGATTTTTAAAATTCAAGATGGCAGATCCAAATATGGCGGACGGAACTCGTGAAAATAACCTTGATTTTGATAAAAATTAGTATACTTAGGTTTTCCGAGTCTCTGATTTCGAATCTGCTATCAGACTTCCAAATTTACAAATGTCGGATCCTATATGGCGGACATAAACTATACATATAATGGACTTTGATCTTAATAGAAAATAGTATATGAGTAGAAATTTCCCAAGTGAGCCTACGATTTTTGATGTTGGAAGAAAAATTAAAATTAAGTATTGGAAAATAATCTACTGATTAGTATAAGAGCACGTTACAAAATTTTTCGATAAAAATACGTTTGTTTATTTACAATGTCCGAATAAACATTTCTGGATTGTTTGAATAACAAATTATTATTTCATAAACTATTCATGGAAAATTGATGAAAATTTCAGGGAATGGTGAGAAATAAATGGATTTTAAAACGAAAAATTTTAAAACGTGATATTTGTTATTGTTGCTAATTTATATCATTTTTTAATAAACAAATGGCGATTTAAAACTGTTCTACACACGATATTTAAATTTTTTAAAGTAGTGGGAAGCCTGAATGCTTAAGATCCAGAAACCGTTTCAACTTTTTTGTGCTCGCTCTTTGGGTTAATGATAAATAATATTGTTTAGCGCCGCGAGCCGCGTACCGCGATACCCGCTCGAGAGGCGTGCGCCACAAGGAAATCTCAGCATTCCATGAAGGCACGGAATATTCCGCCTATATTCCGTTTATCAGAATTATGAAAATATCAGAAATTCTTATTTTACATTCAAGGCATATATGGCATATTTATAAATTTAATTTTTCTTTTTTTCCACCGAGGTTACATTTTCAACAGAAACGGTGTCATTTGAGAACAGTCTACAGACAATCTTTTTATCATCGACTGGATCACAGCAATGATACTGCCGTGTACTTTTTATTGTTTTTGCATTTTCGAAACGTCCTTTCAAACATTTTTCATGCAGGTCATGTTCATTTTGAGTACAAAAATTGAACTTGATCTATCAAAAATGATTTTCCGCCCATTCAAAAAGACTTCGAAGGGTAGTGATGTGGTTATCATCAACTCTTTGTAAATTAGCTCGATAGGCTTGCCAATCCCAAAATCTTCTTGATGTTTCGTAAGATTAATGAAATTGAATTTATTTTTTTTTTCTGCGATGCAGGTCCATCGGAAAAGCAAAAAATTTTTTTGACATTTTCATCCCCAAATTTTTTTTTAATCACTCAATAACTCTCAAATTGAATAAATGAACTGCGCTCGTATCGTGAGTCAATTTTTCTGAAATAATGACGAAACTGTGCCTTCATGGAATGCTGAGATTCGCTTGTGGCGTCCCTCTCGAGAGGGTATCGCGGCACGCGGCTCGGGGCGCTAAACAGTATTATTTATCATTAACCCAAAGACCGAGCACAAAAAGTTGAAACGGTTTCTGGATCTTAATCGTTCAGGCTTCCCACTACTTGAAAAAAAATCAAACATCGTGTGCAGAACAGGGTTAAATCACCATTTGTTTATTAAAAAATTAAATAAATTAGCAACAATAACAAATAGCACGTTTTCCAGAATTTAATTGTTAAATGCATTTATTTTTCACCACTCCTTAAAATTTGCATCAATTTTTCATGAATAGTTTACGAAATAATAATTTGTTAATCAAACGATGCAGGAATGCTTAATCGGACATTGTAAATAAACAAATGTATTTTTCTCAAAAAATTTTATAACGTGCTCTAATACTAATGAGTAGATTATTTTCCAATACTTAGTTTTAATTTTTCTTCTAACATCAAAAATCGTAGGCTCACTTGGGAAATTTCTACTCATATTTGTGTTCTTGGGGTCTATTATGTTGAATTCGTTATTAGATTCTAGAAATCCAAGATGGCAGATACAATATGGCGGACCAAATTATGAAATTAACTTTGATTTCCATAAAAATTGGTATTTTTGAGCTGTTAAGGTCGCTAATTTTGAATCTGTTATCAGATTTCCAAATTCAATATGGCGAATCCAATATGTCTGACTAAATTCGTGAAATTAGCTCTGATTTTAATGAAAAATGGTGTATATGGGATTTGGGGCGTTGATCTCGAATCTGTAATGAGATTTCTGAAATTCATAACGACGGAACTAATATGGCAGAGCAAATTTTTGAAAGTCCGCCATGTTGAATGAGCCATCTTGAATTTCAGAAGTCTGATAGCACATTTGTAACCAGCAACCCCAAAAAACTCTATATACTAATTATATTTTATATGTATATAATTGTGTGTATATATATATAGTTAGCTTCACAAATTTGATCCACAATATTGGATTCGGCATATTGAATTTTATAAATCTAATAACAGATTTTGAAACAGCGACCCTCAAAACCTAAATATACCAAGTTTTATGTAAATACATAAAAACTTATGGAAATAATGCATTTTTCTTGCAAATAGTGACTTTTTTGGTTTTTGTTTATTAATATTAACAAATTCACCAGAAATTTTAGATAACGGAGTGTAATTTTCAATTCTCTAACATGTAATTATAGTAAATTCACAGAAAGAATCACCAAAGTCAAGAAAAAAGAACTAAAAATATTAAAAATATGATGATAATCTAGGTGGGACATTAAATATCCCACTATGCACGGAAGGGTTAATATACAATTTGCTCAAAATTTTGAAATTTATTAAATTTATCTATTATAATTTCAAACCACAAAATATTAACTTCAATACCTCCAAGTTTGATAATAATCCAATTAACAGTTTTAGAAATTATATTCAAAAAAATCCAATGCCAAAATTCAATAAGGAGTGAATTCCAAAAAAGGTCCCTCCGGAGAGTATCCGACCTCCTGGTGTACCAAAAGAATATCTTTACCAGAAGCAAGAGTTAATTATGGTCAATGGCGCTGGTGTAGTCCTTTTTGGAAGCCGCAACGTAAGGTCGTCTTTCACCAGAAATTGCTGAATAGGCTGCAATGAATTTGCACGTGGGTTGTCGTGGAGAAGGACCCTATTGCCACTTTTACATAAATCTGGCCGTTTCCTTCTTACTGCGTCAGTCGCGTAATCGCTTCAGAATTTCTTGGTACACCCCACTCTTGGTTTAGGAACAGTGTCGGAGGTTGCCTGCAATAGCCCTGTTCCTAAATCGGAAGTATCGAAACATAAACAGTCAGGGCCGCCTAAACCGTTTCCAGTTCGAATGCATAAGATTGCGCAATATACTCGACTGAGTATTCGCGCAACCGTTTCTCTCCCTGTGCGCTGAGAAACAATACCACAACTAGGTACAAAGTTAGAGCACATGGTCGGATACTTTTCGGACAGACCTAGTACTTTTCAATATTTTCAGTTACCCTTTGAAGACCAAAAGCCTCTTAGATACAAATATAATTTCACTATGTTCCATTCAAATTTAAAAACATAATCGTGTAAAAAACTTTGGTGAAAAAGTAGAAAATCAACTGTTCAAATTTAGAAAAAGGGTATGTGGATGCCTGTGAGGAACAGTATAAATAAACCGAAAATTCGACTCTAATCGAGACTTTAATTTTATGATTTTATGCTTTGAGTTTGATACCCTCATAATTTTATGTTTTTATGTATTATGAGGCTGCACGTTATATTTATTTATAACTGCTGATTGAGTACGTTTTTACCCAATCAAGTTATTCTATTTTGATCTCCATTCGCATGGTTAATTCATTTACCTGACCTCGTAAGGCACTTCAGAGAGACAGCTGAAGAGCCAAAGCAAGCAAAGTTTATTATTGTTCAATGTAACTACCTTCTTCGTCCTAACAACTGGTCACAAGGAATACGAAATCTTAGCAACAATCAACCCAGGAGGATAAGAACCAGTTTTGACTTTCAGATCAGAAGTATCAGAGAGACACATCGGGTTTCAAACGCTTCGGACATTGCGAATTGTGAATTTTTAAACCCTAAACTTTTAAAAATAATTTTAATCAGCCATGAAGTTTGTGTGCCTCTTGAACTTTATTTCAATTCTGTGTACAACCATAAATTCACAGAAGACTATCCTCGATTCGCCTCAAAATATTCGATTACTTCAAGCATTCAGACTTTTGAGAGAAGATATTTTCGGTAAGCAGTGAACATTTCAGTGAAAATTGGAAAATGAGTGTTTATGCAAATTTAAAGTGATTAGTCTTAAAACTGCACTACCGTCGAAAATTATCTGCACGGCTAGCGCCAAGGCAGCAAAATAGTCTTTTTACGGTCAGACCGTAAAAAGACTTTGCTTCTTCGGTACACAACATGTTTTATGTAAGTAGAGTATGGTTTCCGAGTTTTCACATCAAATTACTTCTCAGGTTTGAGGTTAGTTTAAAGGGATAAGTTCAGCGCAGAACGATGCGCGTGGATCGATTGAACGAACACGCATGCGCCGCGGTCATTAAAGTGCACTTTCTCGGCCTGGGCCGGTATAGTACCACCGACAAAGACCTACTTTGCTGCTCCAAACCACGCCTGATTAAACTGTTGACTTTTTAAGTCTACAGTTAAAAAAAAGATACTCAGATTAATTCAAATATACCTAAAAATCATTAAGCATCTATCCAAAAAAGATGTTCAATAGAAACCTAAATGTTAAAATGAAGTGAATTAAAATTGTTTTCGAGGGATTTTTAGCAGTTCGTTACTGGATTCGCACTACATTTAAACAATTTATAGTCAAAAAGAGTTTTTTAGTTTAATTATGATACTTAATTAATAATTTGTTATTTTATAAACAAATTTGCAAAACAGTTATCCACATCAGATATTCATAATGGAACAAATCAAGTTTTTTCTACGGAATCAATGATATATTACTTAGCGATGAAATCTAAGTTACATATTTGGTCACCCAATAAAAATTATTGATTTTTTAAACAATCGTAATTAACAAAAGCACTATTTGACTATTTTTGAACCTACCAACTTGGTTCTTTTTAACCAATCAAGTGTAAGTAACTGACTTCTAATTTCTGAAAGACATTTCGATAGCAATAAACGATTTTCATTGTTAACAACAATTGTTCAAACAAATTTTCATCAGGTTGTATATTTATAAAAAGAAAACATTCCGCTTTTTTAACGGAATTAACGGCCAATTATTTAACTATGACTCCTTGCTATGAATCGATAACATTTGACAATTGTTTAAACAAACTTAAATACCAAATGCATTAGTTTACTAATTCTCAGCATTTAAACTTTGTTATTTTAACGTAATCAAATATTAATAACAAATTTTTTACTTTTTTAAGACAATTTGCTGACGAATTCACTATGATTATTATTATTTTTATTAATTTAAATAACGTATCCGTACATAGTTTATATTATAGTATGTTAACAAGTAATTAAGTTTCTTTAACAAATCATCAATTTGTACTAACTGATAAAAAGGAATTATTTCTAGGTAATTTTCAGCATATACACCACAAAAAAACGCAACTTTTAACTTAGTCATACATTAGACGAGAAAAATTTCTTTAAAAAAATTGTTGATCACAATAACGATAACAACAACTCATTGCTAAGTAATTGTCTGAGAATTCCGCGAAAAAAGAGGTATGAGACTTAGGTTTCATTGCCAAGTAACATATTATCGATTCCTTGAAAAAAACTCTATTCCATTATAAATGCCTGATATGGATAGGTGTTTATAAAATTTATTTATGAAATAACAAATTATTTATCAAATTTCATTAACTCAAATAGAAACGCTTTTGTCCATGAATTGCTCAAATTTAGTGCCAATCAACTGACGAATCGCTGCCAATTCCCTCGAACCTATTTTCATTCAATCGTTTGTTTATAACAAATTCAATAAATTTGTTAACCTTTAGGTTGTTCTTGGACATCTTGTTTGGATAGAACCTTTATTATTTATAGATATTTTTTAATGAATCCAAGTATTTGTTAAAAAACGGTACACTTCAAAGGTCAAAAAAAAATGTCATTTTTCTTATAAAAAAATAATTACATTTTTTTTAAAAATCTCTTCATTCATCGTTTTATACTCTCTTCAAAATGTCGAATATATATTTTATGAAGGGTCTTTCAGCGCAGAATTTAATAAGTTTTCCAAAGGTTTTTTAAACATTTTAGTGATTCGCGGCCGCGCCCCCCCTCCCTTTCAATTTGAACTTGTTATACGTTAACCCGTGCCCCCGGGCTTTTGAAATTAACATAGGATTTTAAATGGGAAAAGCTCGTTTTTCGAAGAAAAAAAAATAAAAAAAGGTACCTACTCGTTATTAATTTTTTTTAAATTAAAGTTTGATCGCCTCCTAAAAAATGTTTGAGGAATAATTTCTTTCCAATAAATTTAAATTTCAATCCCCTGAATCCCTTTGCATTGTGCCCGAAAAATGCCCCAGAAAATGCAAAATAGCAGTTTTATGTAAAAGTAATGCTAAGGACGGTATTTTTTGGAATTTCTCAACATGAATTATTTTTATTCAATAAGGGACAAGTTTCCAAACTAATTTTTACTTTTTAAGACAATTTTTATATGTTTGAACAATTTTTTTCCGCCTGTAAATCATGAAAAGTTATTATTTTTTCATGATAAATGATACAGTTATTGAATTTAAAGATGGTTTCTTTTTTGAGATATTCGGTAATTATTTTAACAATTTCTATATTTTTTAAACAATTTTTTCCTGCAAAACGTAAATATTTATTATTTTCTAGAATTAATTACGCAATTAACGAATGTTGAAATTCATATATTTTTTAACGCTATTTGTCAATTATTTAAAGAATTTGCATTTACTTAAATAATTTTTCTTCTGTACGTCGTAAAGAAATATTATTTTCTGGAATCAATCATACAATAAACGAATATTGGGAGCAAAATATTTTGTTTAACGATATTTGGCAATTATTTAATCAATTTTCATTTGCTTAAACAATGTTTTTTACTTTTTTCCCTGAAAATGTTGAAAAGATAATAAATGTTAAGTGTAATATTTATTGTAGAACAGAGTTTGAAATTATTTTAACAATTAATTATCCTTCACTTGCTCCTTTTCATGGGACAGGTGGAGAAAATTCTAGTTTCTTTGTAACTTATTATTCAGTATTTTCTTATTTCAGAACTCATAACATAATTTATTAAACAATAATCACTTTTTTCAACAATTTTTTTCAGATAGGATATTGATACTCATTTTCTTAGATCGATTTTATTGATCAAAGAAAATACTAATTAATAAGCGGAATAGTCAAAGAGATTCGAATAAAATAGAATTTTTTAATTTTTTCCATCTTTCCTAAGAAAAGGAACAAACAATATTAGTTTCTTAAGTTATTGCAAATTGTCTTTCACAAAAAATATTACTCTTAACATACTTTACCTACGATATCAATTAGAGAAAAACTGTGTTATTAATCCTAGAAAATAATAACTTTTTATGATTTACAGGGGAAATTGTTGAAACGAATGAAAATTGTTTAAATGATTACCAAATATGTTAAACATGAATTATTATTCTTGAAATTCATCATCTGTATCATTTATTCCAAAAAGTAATAACTTTTCACGATTTACAGGCAAAGAAAAATTATTTAAACGTATAATAATTGTTTCAGCAATTGGCAGTTAGTTAGAAAATACTTGAAAACTTGTGACTTATAAAATAAACTATAAATATTGTTCCTTGAAAATTCCTTAAAAGGTAACCAAACTTTAATTCACAAAAAGTTAGTAACAAGTACTTTGTTTTTCAATTTTTTCGCAAAAAGAGCTTTTCCCATTTAAAACCCCATGTAAAAAAGTCTGGAATTTCTTTTTTCGAAAAACGAAAAAACTGGGGGGGGGGGATCGACCACAAAAAAAATGAAAAGTCAAATTTTTGGACCACCCTAGTGTATATTCTCTTTAAAAGGTAAACACTAGCTTTACTAGGGGCCATTCAACACGAAATTTCATAAGCTTTCTAACGTGTAAATTTAATTAACAATTAAATTATTAAAATCAAAAAAATTATTAAAATTATTAAATTTACTTAACCTGTAGTTTTTGTAGCCCTGTAGCTAATTTTCGACAGTAGTTTATCTCTAACAAAATTGATTTCCTATTCACTACTCAATAATATTACATTAAACCTATTAACTTTGATATCACAAAATAATAAATTAATAACTTTTTTAAATAGATGAGACGGGTTTAACAGAAAGACTTCGTCAAGTAGCTGAAACAAAACATATAGTTCAAGATCGTGTTCCTGATACTGTGCCTTTTCCCTGTGATGTTAAAGGTACTTTGCTAAAACTTTAATATACACTGGAACTTGGATTTAAGGCTGGTTTTGGGCTTGGCTTGTAATGACCTTCAACATAAATCCAGACAATTCAAACTTAGAAAGTCAGGGCCGCATAAACCATTTCTATTGAATTTTAATGCATGCTAACAGCTGACGCAACTAGAGCGCTGAGGGTACCGCCCTCATTCTGTTTGTCACGCATGACTGAGCACCGCCTCTTTTCCGGTCCCGCGGATCCCCTCATCCTGAAGCTGCCGAGGACATCAATTCTCGAAATGTCGCAAATCCGGACTTCTTAAATCCAAGTTTCAGTGAAGTAACTTTTATTAATTAATATAATTGTTATAATTTTTATCAGCTGGTAGGTCTTCAGAGGTACCAACTAGTGTTCATAGATTGAAACCTGGTGACATCGATGTAGTTGCTGCAATGGGGGATTCTTTAATAGCCGGATTCGGTGCCTTATCGACTAATATTGTTCATTTATTGGTTGAATATCGAGGTGTTAACTACCTCGGAGGAGGTGAAGCTTCATGGCGAGAATACCTTACGATTCCGAATATACTCAAGGTCCAAAAAATTAAGTTTAGTTAATTTATACAATTTAATCAATTTTTGATTTTTTAAAGAGAAAAATCCGTAAATTATACTTCACTACATGTTTTAAGTCAACATTTTAGGAATTCAATCCAAAGCTGATAGGCTACGCTAAATCGGAATCCTTCGCATTCGAAAAAACAGCTGAATTGAATCTTGGAACTACTGGAGCTATGTCTTCAGATTTACCGTTTATGGCTGAAAGACTAGTAGAAAGAATAAAAAATGACTCTAGAATTGATGTAGAAAAACATTGGAAAGTTAGTTATTTTTTACAATAATTTTTACCATTGGTCGATTCCACGCCTTAATTACATAAACTAGACCATTACAAATCGTTGACTTTTTTTTAACATTTGCCTCTTATATGTTTAGTAGAGAAAACAC
>CAKNWT010309380.1:0-11135 GCA_932066315.1 Andricus coriarius | reverse complement strand
TAGAGGTTGTAATTTCACACACTTTTGTAAAATCACACAATGAGTTGTGTGAAATTTACAATGATGCAATATGTAATTTTACGAAACTTTGTAATTTTACACAAATCTTTTTTTACAGTGTGTAATATGTTTATTTTATTTTTAATGTAAATGGATGATTGCCAAAACGTTGGCCACTCTAAGTCCCTATCCTTTTTCACATATTCTGTGATTAATTAATTTTTTCTAAATATCAGGGCACAATTTAGAAAAGTTCCAAACTGTAGACGACTTCGTTTAGAAATAATAAATAAAAATGCTTGAAAAGTGCCAGGTGATGCGATGTCCCAAACTACAAATTTAAAATAGAAAATTGCTAAATAATATTAAAAATATTCTTGTAATAATTTAGGCTTATGAAAATCGATTGAATTTAGTTGCAAAAGATGATTATGGAGTAATAAGTTAAATATTTAGCAATTAATGATAATAAAAATAAAGACTCTAAACTTATAATAATTTATTATCTCAAACTAAATCTTTAATTTGAATTTACCGCGCTTATCTCGGAAGATTTTGATTGGTCGACTGTTCGCATTCGATTGTAAGCAATGAAGATAGGCACCATTGTAATGATAAATAATGGTGAAAATTTTTTTGTTAGTTGTATCGTTAGATTTTGGATCCTTTCAAGAGAGATATTTCCAGCTTGCAAAGACACAGGGAAGTTTTTCCAAACAAATTGATTATGAAATAAAGCTGTAAAATGACAGTAATGTTTTAAAGAAAGTTCACAATTCATTTTTAGCATCTGAAGATTTCCAGCAATGTATTCGAGAAAGCGTCGTCATTTTGAGCGCATTTAATATTTATATGAATAAAGAAAATGTTTTCAAGCTTTTTATAATTTTATATGTTCTTGATTATAATGTGATAATACAGATTACTTTATACAAAATATATGAATACTCGGATTAGTATTTTTTCGAACATAACCTCACTTTTTAAATCTCTTTCCGCGTGCCCCGTGTGCGTTACTCAATCAATATCCATATGGAGAGTGTTTAAAAAATAAATATTGCCATTTTACGTTTCAAAAATCAGTTATACTTCGTTTGAAATGTGATTATTTAATTTTTTTGATACTTTTATAGAAAGTTCAACTAACTTTGATTCGACTCAAAAGTCTTTCGAAGTGAACGAGAAAGAAACTCTGTCAAAAATCATAGAAAAGAGAGGCATCAAAGGTTATGCAACGAAAAATCAACCAAAAATGAAATTAACGACCGCAACTGAATCTCCGGATGAGGTTGAGAAAAATTTAAGGATAGTTATTTTTTTATTTACTATAATTATTATTTAAAATATAATTGATCTAATCATGATTGTTTTTTTATATTTAGATGACTTGCTGATAAGGAGAATTAGGAGTTTGAGGGCTGACATTAGAGAAGTGCAGGCTAATAAAGTCTCTCTAATGAATATATGTTCGAGGATATATCCTGCACAAACTACTTCCTAAAACTTACTATTTATTGCTATTAAAAAACCTTTTAAATTGTACTATTTGTAGAAATAAGAAATTAAAGGTGCCATATCTGGGTCAGACCGGGCCCACATTTTCGAGGACTAGATCTGGGCCCGATCGGGTAGGGCGTTTCATTTCCGGTCTGGCGCTAGACAGATTACCCTATCGGGGCCACATTTTTCCCGATCGGGGCCCGATCGGCGCCACATCAAAATTTCTGCACGGGTACTGAAATAGCTGGAATAATAAGATATTTCTTTAATACCCGCGCAGGAAATGCGATATTGGGACCCTGGCGCGAAACAGCAAAAGTGATCGATTCCACGTTCGATGTAGATTTCGTGTGATAAAACTTACTTTTCCACACTAGTGACGGGAAAGCTTGGAAATATAAGACTTTTAACCTCAATCAATCGATTGTGGAAACGATTACTTTTGCTGTTTCGCGCTAGGCCCCGATATCGCATTCCCCTTTGCGGTATGTGAAGAGAATAATATGTTATCCTTATGGGGGACAATTCGATTCCCAACTCGCATGGTTACCATACTGGCTTCGCTCGCGCGCCAACTTCATGCGCGTTGGAAATCTCCTAGTTTCCCCACTCGGTTAACTATGTACTTTTTCGAGCCAGTCGCGCGATTGCATTAGGAATGTTTTAGATTTTCGTTTCTATCAATTTATTTTAAAGTTTGTTTCTACGATACATTTTTCAATAAGAAATATATGTATGAGATTCAATTTACTTTAAGCATTATTAATTATAGCGATTGTGTTTAACTGACATCGTAATTTTTAAAAGAATCATATGTAGTAGATGTGACACAAGCCTGAATACATAAATATTGTATTGCGATTTCAGCAACAACGTATTTAATTTTGGCAGATATTATGTTGGTATAAAATCTGGGGGTACGTAGTGGATTTAAACGATAGAATATCGTTTGGTCGGTACAGAATAGATTTTGTGGCTGATTTTGCACGGTTAACGTTTTAGCGTTTGGTTTCAGGGCCGATTGGTATTTGTTAAACTTTTCAATGATTTAGACGCCATGTCATAATCGGAACGGTATTCCGGTATCCCGAGCATAAACGCCTGAAGCAGGTATGCGAATAACATCTCCCTTGAGGAAATTAGCTTTAAGACGAAGTTTAACGATTCATCCGTCGGCAGCTTACCGTCCTGACGTCAAAAACATGCACGAGATGTGCAGATAATATCTTCCCCGAGAAAGTAAGATTCGAGCCGAGTCCACTCCTTGAGGATACGATATACAAAAGTCACATCTACTCCAAGAAAGTCTGTGTTTTCTTCGAGGTTTTTTTTTCAGTAATTTAAAGGCATGTACCAGAATGTTACGTGACCTATTCTTTTAAACGAACTTACTCATAAACTAATAAGTCGAATGGATTTTCGATACCAGGCACACTTTCGTCTGTCTTGCCTTTATGTCTGTCTGGTATGGGAAATTCGTTCGACTTATTAGTTTATGAGTAAATTCGTTTAAAAGAATAGGTCACGTGACAGGCTGGTACATGCCCTTAAGCCCCCAGTTCATAAACCAGGGGTATTAAACACGTCTCGTGCTTCTTTCCCACCCAAACTAAAAGTTTGGCACTCCAAAAGTGCATAAGTTCCCAATTTTGAATTTGTAAAAGGCCGTAAGTGTACAAAATCTGTTTCGTTGAAGAAAAATATTTAATATGACAAGCATGAAGATTAAAACTAGTTTAAAACACGTCAATACAATAGAGGTATGAATTTGAGTGATTATGACGCACTTTATGAAATAATTTTTTGAATCTTGGTTTTTATTGTCCGTGCACTACAAAAAAATGGTAGATACGGTACCCCTAACAACATCAGGCTCTTACTAATAAATTACTAATAACACCAGATAGAGTGTTTTAACACAGTATGGGTTTTCAGAGTCAATGTTCTGCAATAATACGCCCTTAATACACACTATATGTTTTGTCCTACGCTCCTTGAAAACAAGCATGTAAAGCAGATAGAGGATGTTTGGTGTACTGACAATTTTAGATTATAAGTGAAAGGAACAAATAGCGTACTTTGCAGAAGGAAGACTGTAGGGTCCAGCGATATTTTTTTGAGGGATAAAGATAATTTCCTCCATATTCTCACTTGCTTGGTGGGGTGTATGTGTAGCGGGCGTAAAGTTTCATATCGGCCCGGCGGCGGAGTGCGCATGTGCGAACATCACGGGGCTGGAAGTGTCCACATTACGCGTGCTTCATGTGCATTCAATGGCGCGTTTTCAAAGGGGGTCGGACAAAAAATAAATAATAAACCGAATTTAGGACAAATATACTCATACCCTTTGATTAATAGACCTATATTTCAAGCATACGAATAAATCATGTCTCTCGTATGAGCACTATAAATATATAAGCTATTTATTAAATTTAATAAAATTTCACTAAATTGTCAGTCATATACATCTTCTCCTGTACATTTTTTTCGAATAAATACAGTATATTTTCACTAATTGTAGGCCAGATTTAAATAGATGGGAATAACGTCTTTTTGGAATTTGCCTGACTAAATGTGAAGCAAAGCTCCAAATCAGATTATTTCGGACTTCGCCTAAAACACTGTCGCAATGCGGACGTTGTCTAGGCAAACTTATAGGTATGCATGCATGTCGAAACCGGGTGAAAAAATTGTATTCACATAGTCTGAAATATTCTCCATAATTTTCATCCGTTAAGAATAAATTATATATAACTTTTCCACCTGGGAAATCAGCTGGTAACATATATCACTTGCTTAAGATATTTTTTTATTGTAGTCAGAAATTACTTTTAGATCACATTATAATTAGCACTGAAAAATGTTACTTATTCCGTGAAATATGGAAACTGCAGTAAATTTAGAGGTAACATTTTTGACCACGAATAATATCCAATGCTCAGAGAAAATCGATCACAAACTTTATACTTTATCTGATAGTTTTAGAAAAAGTGTATATTCAGAAAAAGAGTTGATAAATTAGACTAGAATGCAGCAACGTGTAAAGTTATAATAAGCCTAAATTTCCTTCTTCTATGAATTCAGGTCAAGTTTCTTTTATAGCCTGTATAAATGTATGTATCTGAATGATTCAAGTATAATCTTAGTATATATTTTTTTACGACGAGAATAAGCAATTATTTAACCTAATTTTAATATCACCGAACGGAAATGGGACTACGTGAAAGAAGATGGAGGTTCCTACTCATTTCTCTCCTTTTTAAGACCATGGCCATGACATGTTCAGAAATATAATTTTTTTAAATAAAACCTGAAAAACTAATTTTTTTGTGAATGGCACTTGCGGATATTTTCATCGTCACATTCGTAATCAGCACATCAAAATGCATCGATATGTATTAGGAAAATTTCCAGTTTCTATTGAAGTCCTGAATCTTTTCTAGTCTCTTTGTGACTCTTCAGAAGTTAAAATCATGTTATTATGTTTAAACTATATGATGTATTGGGCTTTAAAGATATAAACAGTTTATAACATTGTTTTTCAAAAATTATAAATTTCTACCGAAATCGTGAGTTTGTTCTTTTTGAAATTGCTGCGTCGAGTTCTGCGCAGTTTTCCAATAAAATTTAGTATATAATAAAACGATTCAGTTTTTACATCTAAGAAATATATGCGTACAAACAAATGTTTCTTAACATTTTGCGGGTCTATTTAAAATTATCACGAATGTTTTTATTATATTTACGTTATCATTATATCTGTTGTAATTAACAAGTTTCAGTAATCTTGATTAATTTTACGTTATACAATATTTTGTATGTTAAAATATTTTTAATTTCATGCCGTTAAAATGGTGAATTTTGTAATAGGTAGAAAGTTGGATTAAAGCAAGTTTTTAAATTGTAAATTCAAATCTTAGTTACAAATTTTGGTTGAATCCATTTTCAAAAAGTAATTTTGATTTGTGATCATTTCTTCGAACAAATCATTTTATTATAAAAATATTATTTTCATACAAATATAATATTTGTGATAAACCATTTCTTTCAGTGATTTCGAGTAACGTATTCATGCCCGTTAAAGCAGTTTTTATACTTTTTATACACATTCGGGCTTTATTTTGAATATTGTAATTTAATTAAACGGTTGCAAAAACTTCTCCAAAACACATGCAAAATTAATTTTCTCGCAAAAATAATAGGCATGCTTGTGGCTGCTATCTAAGGATAACAGTGGTAAAAGACGAACTAAAAACTACACCATGCACCTAATTTTGTATCTGGAACATCATCGCAGAAGATTTCAAACATCGTATTAAATTAATTTATGCCACCCTCATATAATTAAGCACTAGACTTATTCAGTGGCAGATGATGAAAAACCGAGTTTAAAAACCCCGAGAACAAGCTTGAAAAAATATAAGAAAACTCTAGGAAAGCATCCAGAGGTGACTGTTGTCACCTTCAGAGCTCGCGACCGCTGTGTAAGGATAACAGAGTTAAAATACGAACTTCAAACTAGATCTTGCTTCTCATTCTGTACCTACCATATCATCGCAAAAGATGTCAAACATCGTTATGAATTAATAACATCCTCATCTCATCCGGCACTTGTCTTAGTTATTCCGCGGCTGATGATGAAAATCGGGGTTCACCCGAGAACAAATTTGAAAAAAAAATAAAATTAAAATAATGTGACTGAAAATAAAACCGTGCGTCGTAAATATTGAACTTACATTTATATGAGGAAGGTATTTTAACATTTACGCCTACGCTTTCAATTTAAATAACATTATTATTATTGTTATATTATTATAATTGCAAGCTTTATTTTTAGAGGAAATTATTTTGTTTCTTTCTAGTATATAAATAAAAGCTTGTCTTAAAAAAATGTGTAGTTTTTATTTTTAGAAGTACAGTATTATTGTAGACTGAATTTTATCGGTAACATGCTCGAAACACCTACGCAGTAATTGAACAAATTATTATTAACCTGACTTTGGAATGCGAAATATTTTTCTGATCTTACGTTTTATTGAACATTTATTATTTCTTCTGAGCATACATTTCATGTAAGGGAACGTGGGGCAAAACTGGACGATTTTGCTTTAGGATTTTTTTGCCCATACTAAAATACTTTTTATCCGCATTCAACACTATAGGTGCCTTAAACAACTAATAATGTTCTAAGAAACATTTTTTTCGCATTGCAAAAATGCCATGTTCTACTTTTTTTATTGATTTTTGAAAAAAGTTTAGCGTCCCGTTTTGTCTCTTGCACGGGGCAAAACGGGACGCTTTCTTAATTAAAAAAGACTAAACAAATCAGTAGTACAGTTACAAGAACCTATTTTAGCAAGTTTTATTGTCCATTTTTTATATAAAAATGACCAAAATCAGGCCTTACAAAATACGCAGACATGAATTTCGTCTACATCCTCACTGTCGAAACCTGCGTAAGACTGATGAGGCCAATTGTCGCACGAACTGCATTGAAACCACTGTTCAATCAAAAAATCGTGACAGTACAATTAATGGCGACTGTCGATTTCTGCATTTAGCAAAAATCGAAAGCAATATGCGCTCTACAAAATCGCGTGCGGTGTCCCGTTTTGCCCCTGCCCATTCTGCCTCCAAAGTATATTTTCCAATATGACTTTCGAAAATCGCGATAATACTCACAATCAAAAACGTCTCTACGCAAAAGAAGGCTATTAAGTATACGAAGGAATGGCGCAGAAGGAATTTCAATGAAAAAAAAACACTTGTATTACTCACGTATAGTTGAAAATCAGTCAAAATTATAACTGGACACGAAAACAATTCATGCGTCTCATAACTTGTAAAATAACAACAAAATTATAACAAATCGACATCGGAAATCTCGTGAATGACTCAAAACGAAGTTCCTATAATTTCCAGTAGATGGCAGCACACCACAGATAAGTGATAATCATTGTCCCGTTTTGCCCCTGTCGTCAATTTGCCGCATGTTCCCGTATATGTTACCTTTTAATCCCAATTCAGTTATAACTAGTTTTAATTAGTTAAAACGCGAAATTACCTCCATCATTTTTTAAAACTAGTTTTAACTAGTTAAAACGCCAAGTAACCAAGTCCTTTTGTAAAAACCCGAAGATTTGTTTAATTCCATCTTATTTCGTGTTTCAACTGAAAATATCAGTTAAAACTAGATTCATCTAATTGTGCCTTTGAAAGAACTAGATTGACCTGAATATCTGAAATTCTGGGCATATTTTCGTCTACCTGGCAGTACATTATTGAAAAATTTATAGACCAACTTTCGCCAGGCAAGCACAAATTTCTCAGATTAGATTTTTCTGCATAGTCATCAGTGCATAGTCAGTACATATCATCATATTTTTGAAAATGATCTGTATTTATAAATATATTTTTAGTAAATATAATAATAATAAAATAATATTATGAGGAACATAATGATAAATTCAATACATTATCAGCCAATGTAAAATATATCATTAATCCAAGTCAAATATTGTTCAGTTTAAGTTCTGCTAATACAGATGAGCTGTTTATTTTACTCAAACAGTTCAGATAGATTTTACAACTCGTGTTTGCAAAGAAATTTTATTCTATTTCATCTTTTCATGCACAAGGTTATTGAAGAGTATGATTATCGGCTACTGAACGATATTTTCCATCCGATTTTGCAGGAGAGAACGGCAAAGATTATAAAATCTCCAGACTATTTTATCGTGACCACGTGGTGTAAAATTCGTTCCCTAAGAAATCACCACTTGAGACTCTTCATCTTCATCCTTGAAGTTTAAACATTCCCCAGACTCAAGAGGAACTACAAACGACGCCTAGCTGAATTGTGGAGAATAATGTGGGTTGAGAGCTAATTCACGTGGAAGTTAAACAATGTTGGCGGTACATATACTGTACACTGCATGGTCTGCTCGAATGGCCTTAAATTCGTTGTAGACCTACATTACTGAGTAGTTCTTTTGAGTTTTGTTTCCTGAGTAAGAAATTAACAATGCCTTAAATTTTAAATTTGTATTACTTAACTAATTTAAAATCGATAATAGGAAGAGCTTCCTGACAATTTTTATTTAATAACTTTTAATTTATTTTATTTTAATTTATTTTATGCTTATTAATAAATTTTAATTTATTTTATACTGTAATAAATTTCTGGTATATCTCTACTAGCGCACCTATATAAATATATATATTTTTATTCAGGTCAATACTTTTTATATTGATATTTTCAGGAGGATGCAGAGCTTCGGTTTCATATTCTATTCTATATATTGATTCTAGAGGCCTCTATTCATTTTCTTGAAACACAGTCTTTTATTTTGCCAAAATCAGTAGAATAATGATATTTTCTTTCTAAGAAATTTGGTATTTTAGCTAAATACATATTTATATAAAGGGAAGGCTATATCTGAAATTTCGTTTGAATTTTGAGACAAGATTCAATGTATCTTCCTTATATGACTACATATTTGGATCAAATTTGGAAAGTGTATAAAAGGTGCATTTATCCATAAAAATAACTCTTCATAACTGCAAATAAATCGCTGCTAATTTGTTAATTTTTAATTTCTTATTAATTTCCTCGCAGATTTCAACAGAGAACGTCTAATATCTAATGAACCTCGTCATAATCTAAAACTCGAACATAAATATCTAATGTTTTTCAAAAACTACGAATGCTTTCATAGTATATCATGCACCAAGGGGTGGCAGTTGGACTTCTCCAACAAGTACTAAAAAAATACATTAGTCGCCAAAAGTCCGTACCCCCTTGCTGTATAAGGTTTTTTTTCATAACAAATAAAGGATTTCTAAAGCTTTTTGTAACACAGGCATGATTTCTGCTCACATAGAGGACTTTTTGGAACTTTATTTTTATTTGAATATGAATTTCGCAAATTTTGGAAATTTTGGATAATTATGGACATTTTTGAAATGCACAGGCAGTCTGAGGGGATGAAAAAGAGGATTCTTGATTGTAAAAGGAGTCTGAGTGAATGAAAAAGGCGATATTGCCTCCGCGTTTTCATTATCCATTAATTATTTATTATTGCTTGTTATTAGTTATTTTTTATTGTTTGATTTATCTCATCATATCGAATAAATTTATTCTTTACAATATTGCTATATTCTCGAAATTAAGAAAGTTTTTTTTCTTACAATCGTTTTAAAAATTTGTAAATACCTACATATCATAACTTCATTTGGTCATATAATGTTTCTAAGTACAGCAATCGAATCATCTTCTCAAAATAAACAAATTTAGTTATTATTGTGTTGCTATATTACTTACATTTAAAAAACCATCTGCTTATAAACGAAAAATTAAAAAAATTTGAAAGATGAAAATTTTTGTATGCTATACAAATTATATCGAACTTGTATCATTCTTTTTTGTCATTCTGCAATATTTACTGAATCACCCTCAATCTTTTTTGTTAAAAAAGGATGTATTACATTAAATCTATGAAAACATTTTTTTTGCTTCAATATGATCCAAATTACAACTTGTCCAATTTGTCAAACAATTTATCAACGCAATCAATTGATCACTTGAAGATCACTTTCTGTGAGTAAAAAATGTGACCTCATAGATGTATAATTTTCCTCATTTACCCCTCGCGTCATACTTTTGCTTGTCCTGACGTTACCATGCTTAAAAAACACTTCTGCAACCCGGCTTTACAGGCATCGAAAGGGCTACAATCATGCGTGTGTTATAAAAAATAATGTGTTGTTTATCAAAAAATATTCTTATAATATTTATACGATCCGAAAAATTCTTTGGCTTGAGCCAAATATGTAAAGAAAGATTTAAAATAAAAACATACAATTAAAATTTGTAAACGCTAAACCAATGCAATTATCGGAGGGCAAGACCTTTATATGTATAAATCATCATAATCTTGTATTTTAAAATATAATTGTCGATAGGCCTGCTAATTCGTTAAAATTGTTCATTATTTCCTTTATTACTGTATTTGTAATCCTCTCCATGCAATAATATTTTTTATCCTTTTTCCCTTTTAAGTCTCAATCTCGAACAAGGTGGTTGGACTATTTACTTAATTGGAGACTAATGGGAGGAGAAGTCGATACGAGATCGTGAATTACCTCGGATTTGAAAAGAACGTTTGCACTGCATAGCTATCTTAGCTTCTTTTTGTTTGACTTCTCGACGGCAAAGGACGAGGGAAGCGTAGTACTTCGAATAGAGCAGAGGGGATCCGACACCTTCTTAAAATGCCAAACATCCCTGCGTCTGAGAGTGAGAAAGAAGTGGAAAAGAAGCTGAAACGAGGGCGGAAAAGGGAGCATGAGACGAAGGTCTATAAGATCGGGACGGGGTGACACTCCGATCCTTATTGCGACAAGCATTGACTTGGAACCCGAGCCCATCGCAGGCTATTCACCACTGAAATAGAGGAAAATCTAACTCGAACAGGATAAAGTGACGTGCAGAGGGTAGTTTCAGGTTCTTTTCTACTTCAATATTCTTTAAAGAACATTTAATGCATGTTCCTTAGAATGGGTCCGAAATTATTTATTATGGAAATCTAAAAGGATTAGGCGCATAATTGTTTCATTTTTAGTCCCATATATAT
>CAKNWT010309379.1:0-22128 GCA_932066315.1 Andricus coriarius | reverse complement strand
TCAATATGAAATGCATAAGATTTCAAGTCGATTTCAACCAAAAAATCCATTTTTAACAAAGTAGTTCAACTTTCAACCAAGTAGTTGAATTTTCAACCAAGAATATTAATTTTGTACAAAAAATACGAATTCTTCACAAAATACATGATTTTTCAACAAAATAGATTAGTTTTTATTCAAGAAGATGATTTGTTAAAAAAGTAAAAAGATTTCAACAAAGTACATTAACTTTTAACTAAGAAAGACAAACTTTCCCCATAAATGAAAAAGTTAAATATACAGTTAAAAAAATGAATTTTTAACAACAACAAAATGGTTAAGTTTCCAATTAAATCATTTTCAACTTGAATCCAGAATTGTCAACCAGAAAAATGAATTTTATTGGAACAATTTTAGTTTAAATAAATGAAAACCATATTTTTTTACGTAAAAACATCCCTTGGTCAAAAAATAATTTTTCATAAAAAATTATATTATCCAATTATTTAAACAAAAACTGTTTAAACAAAGTAAATTATTTGTTATGCAAAGTCAGTCTGGCAGCAAGTTGTCTAATTCGCAGCCCTCATCCAGATTATTTTTACGCGGCCATGCAGTTTTCAGGTGTAGCACAATGCCAAGATTTTTTAACGTATTTTCAACCCGAATGTTTAGCCGAGTGGCTTGAGCGGTTAGGAACGAATTGCGTTCGGCTAGAATCTAAGAGGATAGGTAGTTCTAAACCCCGCAGCGTACGTCCGATTTTTCAGAGCGTAAAAAGCGTGCGCTTGATATGAGTAGTAAATGTGTGTGTTATATTATGTTTAAGCAAAACAAATATATAAGTTAAAGATAATAATATTATAAATTTAAAAAAGAATTTTTTATTTTTATTTCTTCAAGCACTATTTGCATGATTTTCCAATACGATATTTTCAAATTTTCAAATGCTTTTAGACCTATCCTAAAGTCACAGACTCGGCCAATGAAAATTTCCAGCACTTTTTTTCCGTGTAGCATCACTAAAATTGCAATTAATTGAATAATTTTCCCACAATTTTCCGTATGCACTTCCGCACGCCAAAACTTTATTTTCTATGAGGTTTATAAACACAACATTTGGTCCTCCAAAAACTGAAAATATTAAAACCTTACAATCTTTTTGAAAATTTTACACATTACGTAGATTACCAAAACAGATTAATATTAGCGATTTTTGCAAAACTCTGAGAATTACAAATATTTAAAACTTGTTATTACCTCGTGGAACATCAGGATATTGATCAATCTATTTTAAATTTTGCACGGGTACCAAAATGAAACTTTTTAGTGGTAGGCTGTTTTTGATTTTCCACTTTTTTCATTAATGATTTGATCTTAATCAAAATGTATTTGCTTGTTGAGATCAGTAATTTCATCATGTAATCTTGAAGGCGTTTTAATGTGACGATAAATTTATCTCTTTACAAATGTAATACAGAAATTCTAAATTTTGACATCACATTCGTAATCAGAGACCCCAAAACCTACAAGTAATCATTTTTAGCCAAATTCGTCGAAATTTTGTAATTCACGCTGCCATATTGAATTCTTCTTCTTAAAGTTTTAAAATATAGAATCCATATTCGTAATCCGCAACCGAGAAACCCCCTCAGTAGAATTTTTAGCGAAATCAGTAGAAATTGTTTATATTTCGCTGGCATATTGGGTCCGCCATTTTTAATTTTAAAATGTTGACTCCAGATTTATAATCAGTCACCCCAAAAACCATCGAGTAACCATATTTTGCCAAATCCGTCGAAATTTTTATATATTCGCTGCTAAACTAGGTCGGCCATTTTTAATTTTTTAATTTTGACTTCAGATTGGTAATCAGCAACCACCAACAACTTCCGAGTAACCAGTTTCAGCTAAACAAATAAACGGCCTAGTGGAATGGGTTGGCGATCGAAAAATCTGAGTTTAAAACCCATCGTAGTTGGATTATGTCATCTTTTCACACAATTGGAATTTTTAAATAAAATTACTAAAGTGTGGAGAATTGATTCAAGTAAAATTGAGTACAAACTTTTCTAAATCAAAAAAGTTTTAGACTCTTTAGACATTTTCGGTAAATTATGGTAGTTTATCAGTAATTTATAGTGAATTGGGGAAATAATTACCCTGGGAAACATTTAAAATAGGGGAAACGATGTCCAGTGAAGGCCCTATCTTAAGGGTAAATATACCTGGGGGGGAGGGTTATAGACTTTTATCATCCCCCCCCCTCCCCAAATTAATGTGAACATGGAAACAGATAAAGATGCTGAAACTTTCAGGAAAACGGACACACAGACAAAAACGGATAAAGAAGATGTTGTGGATACAGAAGGGGGGTACGATAACAGCCAAGGAAACTGAACATGGGCGCACAGGGCGCTTGCTGTTCTCTTTTCGTTCGCATTTATTTTTTATTTTTCTTATTAGAATGTATCAATTAATTTTTTTTGTAAAATAAAAAGTATAGTTTCTTTAATTAACTTAATAGGCAATACATTAATAATTTTCTGCATATTCTTTCTTCTTGCAGATTTATCTTGGCCACATAATCCAGCTGCAATCCACCCTCCTCCTTTTCAACTTAGTATTCATCATTACGAAAGTTACTCTCACACAGGTATAACTTTCTATTACCAAGCAGGCTTTTTCCATGTAGGAACATATAAGAATTACATCTTTGACATTCTCAAAATGGGATATTTATGTCCAATGATGGCTCCTAGAGCAGATCTTAATAATAAATATGGAAGAGGCCAAATATGCATAAATGGTAATGTGACTGAAGCAATATTGGATACGGATTCTCTAAATAGTCCGTTCTCTATGAAGTTCGGGCCAAAAAAAAAACATTCGTTTTGCCGAGATACTGGAATTATTCAACATAAATGTATACATAAGTAGTACTTTTTAATTTTTCACATTGAAGAAAACAATCTTTTTCACATCAAAAAGTTTGCATTCTTTTTCGGTACGTCATTGTGAAAATATAAGGTACTAGGTTCATCTTTTTTAGAGATCAAAACAAAAAAATTCAATAAATATGTATCAGGTAATAATTGTAAGCGAGAATTATTACATTATAACAATACTAAGGAACTTTTACTTTGTAAACTTGTAATATGGCAAAAAATGGCATTCCTTCGATACATTGAGTCAAATAGAATTGATCTAGATTAAAATGTTAACAATTATACTTTACGGAAGGAATTAAATTGACTTCGACATTCGCCCTTGCCTTACAGCATTAAATAGGATTAACTTGACTTCAATTTCTACCCTCTTGAACAGAATTAAAATCTATTCATTCATTCATTCATTTAATCTACTCAAATTCACTCATTCTTACCGGGATATTTTTATGATATATTGTGAAGGAAAATGAGAAATGCAGTGAAAACCAGTTTTCAGACAAATTTTCTTCATGTTTTCATATCTATGTGAAATTTAAATTGATTATCGATTACACAGCGACACAAAAAAAAAACTTCTCTCGGTTCTGCAGGTCAGACCATGTTAACTATATGTTTTTTGGGTCGCTGAATCCGAATCCGAGGTCCGAAAAACCCCAGCACGTCAAGGTTCTGACATAACCTCATGGAACCACAAAATTTTTTATCAAGTCCGGAGGTCAGACCATGTTTATTATATGTTTTTGTGGTCGCTGAGTCCGAGTCCAAGGTCCAAAAACCCCAGCACGTCAGGGTTCTGACATAACCTCATAAGACCTCACAATTTTTTTTTCTAGTTAATTTTTTTAATTTCATGTCAGAACCCTGACGTGCTGGGGCTTTTTTGACTTCGGATTCGGATTCAGCGGTCACAAAAACATATAATAAACATGGTCTGGCCCCCTGACTCTAACAAAATTTGTATCAGGCTTTTTGAGATTACGTCAAAACCCTGACGTGCTGCGATTTTTTGGACCTCGGATTCGGATTCAGCGACCCCAAAAACATATAACAAACATGGTCTGACTTCTGGACTTGAAAATAACCAATTTTATGAGGTTTTATGAGGTTATGTCACAACCCCGACGTATTGGTGTTTTTTGGACCTCGGATTCGGATTCAGAGACCCAAAAAACATATAGTCAACATGGTCTGACCGCCAGACCCGAAAAAAGATTTTTTTTGTGTGGCTGTGTTATGTTTGATTTGACATTCCTCATTTCGAAGTTTACTTCACAATTCTCATATGTTTCACATTTCACATGACAATTTTCATATATTTCACATTTCAGGTAAGGCTGTCGGGGACGTGGGGAACGTGTGCGAACTTATTTCCCGCACCGAGGTGGGGATCCCCGACCTCAACGAGACGACGGAGGCGGAGCAGGCAAAGGGAGCTCTCAAGAGCCACTTCTGGGAATCAATTATAGGAAAAACAAAATTCAGTTTGACAAAGAAAGCCTAAAGAGGTGAACGAAAGGCCTACATGGCCAACCTTAAGGTTGGGTGGCTGTCCTGAAATGTAAGGAAGGGGACGGAGACTATCAGGTGCTACCGATGTCAAGGCTGCGGCCACCTCACAGCGGAGTATGAGGGTCCTGACCTCTGCGTCCCTAAGAGGTACGGCGTATTGTTTTCTAACCCAGGCTCTGAAGTGATGCGATAAGCGATCCCTGAGTCGGAAGTGGGCAGGAAGAGGAGGTGAGTTTATTCGGTATAGCCGTTTTTTAGATCGAGTGCCACACTCAATACGTAAATGCATTTACACCTCCTCTAACAAAAAAAAACAGACTGAGTAATGAACATAATGAGGAAAAAACCAGATTGATGCCGGCAGTGGGCTGGCTCTGCCTAGGTGTAAGCTACGATCAGGCATGAGGAGCCAGTCTCTTCGGGCCTTCATGAGGGAGTGTGTCGTTGATGCAAAGATAGGTGTCCGCATTGCTCCGGGCGAGTCAGATCGGTGTGTGCATTCTTAGACCGGTGAAACGAAGGCTGGCATCCAGGAAACGGGGCTAGGAGATCGGTCCAAGGGTATAAACTGCTGCCAGTTATTTCGACTCGTCTGAAGAAGCACAATGTGCTGGACCATAAACATCATGGCTAATAATAATTAACAGAACAGAAACGTTGGTGAAAATCTGGATGTGAGCATAATCATTGAGCAAAATAGGGAGAGAAGCAAAGGAGAAGAGCAAAGGAACGCTGTGCGAAGAATTTCAGCAAAAAAGAGAAATTGTGTGCTCAAAAACACTCCTCCAGGAGATCAAGGATCTACAAAGGCAATGTGAATACCGAGTACAATATCTGGCTATACGAACTATATATAAATAAAATATATATTCATGGGTTCAGAGCTAGGCTGAGGGTAGCTGAACTCAAAAGCTGACCAAGACAAGGACATTGGCGGCAAATAGTGAGACTAGCAGACCCCGAAAGAAATCTGAAAGGGATGGAGACTTTGAATGGATTGGAGTCCGGCTTCGGGAAACTTTAGGACAAGCGATGTGGGAGACCACAATCGAAGAGAAACAACGCCACAAAGAAAACAAGAGGGTGAGTTTGAAGGAAAGTGCAGGAAAACCTGACCCTAAGCGGTTATAATGAAACTGGTGGCTAGAGGCAATTACGCACAGTTAATAAAGAATATAAGAGCAAACGTCAAACCGAAAGAACTTGACGTCATCATCAGAGCATTCAAAACTAGGCAGGGAAATTTCCTGCTTGAACTTGGCACAAATGCAGAGAACAGAGGAAAACTTAGTAAAGCTTGAAAAAGTGTTATTAAAGACGCGACATGACGACGAAAGAGGACGAAGTTAAAGAAGCGCTAAGGAGTTTTTTAGGTGAAGAACTGGTAGAACGCGTGAGTGTCAACATAACCACAAATTATTAGAGTGAGAGCTTAATAGCTTTCGTTGAAATTAAGGAAACGGCCGGTATCAAGCTGGATCAAGCTGGTCGCATCAAAGTTGGGTGAGTCAATTGCAGGGAGCGCATGAGGGAAAAAGTCTAGAACTGCTTCTGCTGCTTTGGCTTCAGATACATTGCGATGAAATGCAGCAAGGCGGCAAAATATTATATCTGCGCCACAAGAGAAGATCGTAGCACGGAGGACAAGATCCGAAGCTCAGCCGGGTGTAATTCATGCAAGGTGGCAGAAATGACGTGTTTTAAAAGAGCATCATGGCTGTTATATTACAGGGAAATCTAAACCGCTGCAAACTAGCTTAAGATCTTATGAAACGTCTAACAGGTAAGAGGTTGTAGAATGCTTTCATCATCATCTAGAAGTACGGAAATCAGATAGATGCAAATTGTTATTTTGATTTAAGCGGTACCGCTGCCATATAGGTGAGAGATACTACCAAATTTCCGGTAGACAGACATGACAGAGTTACACTTTTGATGGTGAAATAGTGATGGCATGTAAGTTCAATGCCAAGGCATGCCTATGAAGCATGACGTGGTCAGACACGAAAGACAGAGACGTAAAAAATATGGTAGCCAGGCTGAACTTGATCATGCTGAATACCTGAAACTCGACGGCCTTTAGAAGGCGCGGCTACCAGATAACGATCTTAGACATCACCATGGTTTCAGAGTGGGGGAAAATGACCAAAAGGCCAAAGTAAATAAAACTTGGAATAGGAAAAAGGGGTGGAAGTTAGCAAAAATCGATACGGACAAACTTCTTGGATTATTACAAAAGCAGTGCGGCCGTATGTTTGAAGAAACAACACCCATATCAGATAAAAGGTCTGCTGCAGAGAATCTACAGCACAATAGCGTGAGCTTCATAGACCAATGCTGCAACGCATTATAACGAAGTGAGCCATGAAAACCAGAAGTGTCACAGAAGGAAGTGTCTGAAACGTCGGCGTCAATTTTTTAGAGCCCGAAGGAAGAAAACTGAGGTAGGCTGAACCAACATGAAATATATGTGGCCATCCGCAGGGAATTACGTATAGGGGCATACATCCGGATATATTCCCGGCATGCTTTCGGTTGCTTTAGAGATAGAAGTATATTGCTAATAAATTTAGTAAGGGTTCTAATATTATTTCCTACTCAAAAATGAAAATAATCATGTTTATCCTGACTTAGAAATACGCGCATATCTCCTAAACTAGAAACGGACATAGGGGCCCTTTTCATGTAAAAGCCTACATATACCGGTGTAGAAGAACTTCAATAGTGTTATAAATGAGAGCAAGCGCCGTAAATGAGCGAAAATATAAGCGGATGTGGAGAGGAATATCTAGGGCCTGGGTACCTGATGGTTACGGGTGAACTTTATGACCGGGCACCTGTGAGATACATGGATCTCAAAATGATGGAACAGATTGTAGGGGGACTATTCCCCAAACATCCGTATAGAGTCATCAGGGAAATTATATTGACCGAGGAAGTGCTGTAATTTACAACGGAAGAGTTGTGGACGGCTGGAAGAAGAATGGCAAATGGCAAATGGCAAAGTACCGGGTCCTGATGGTATCCCGACGAAGGTCATTAAGGTCATTTCAAAGGAACTCTCTTTCCGTTTGCTTGACATGTTTAATTTCGGGAAGGAGTACACAGTAACAGACGGAAGATGCAGAGACGAGTACTGTTGGTTAAGGGGAAGGGTTTACCCGTCACTCTATCGTCCTACAGACCGCTCTGTTTCCTGGATTCTACCGGTGCGCTTTTTGAATAACTTATTCGTTCCAGACTAAAAGCGGCAATATTAGCAGCAGACCACCTGGCCAAAACCCAGCATGGCTTTGGAGAAGGCTAGATCTCTACGGTAGGAGCATAGTGGAAAATCCTACAGGAACCCGAGAAAGCGTGTAGGTGTGTGTAGGTAGGGTGTAGATGAGTGGACATTCTAGACTTCCTGGGAAAGTGCCTTAGATTCCCGGTTTACATCAAGCGTTTTTTTCATCTACTGCAGTACGATGTAACTAATGCGTTGCGCGGAAGTTATAGCTTGAGTAGCCCAAGTGTCAGTTTGGCCCTGAACTTTGGAACGGGGTTTTTGGGCGAGGTTATAACCATCGAACTGCCAGATGATACGAAGCTTGTGGGATTCGTTAACGACATTGCCGACAGCAAAAACAAACATTGCACCAAGATCAAAATAGTAGGCTTTACTGGACAAAGGAGGTTCACCTGGCCATTTGGTGCAGAAATTGATGGCAACGTTATTTGGACAATACATGCACTCAAATAACCAAGCACAATGATCGTTGAGAAGAAGCTAACCTCCTGAAAACAAATTTCAAAACAAAAACACAAAGTGGTACTACCACTAATACAGACTCCTGGGTCCTTAGACCAGGCCACTTGGCGCAAAACAACACACAAAGCATGGAAATGGTGACCATTCACGTAAAGACAGTAAATTTTTGTAGAGCAGTTGCAAAATAGTGCCACATATTATTTAAAAAATATATAACTTTAACATATCCACAATTCTACCCTTGGAAGTCAAAAACTTTCCTTTATAAACACCAGAAATTGAATTTTCCTTTTATTTTCCTTTTTGGACCTGTTTTTGTTTATCTATATGGACAATTGTCCAAAGCCTTCAAATTTTCGTGAAAGAGATTTTAATAAAAAAATGAAATAGCTACACATATTACTTTTTATATATTGCTTTTTTGGATGGCCAAAGTTATATTCCTACCGTATTTTATATTATTATTATACCCCATATTCCTGCAACCGTTTATTTGAGGCCACGAGCTATTAATGTGATTTAAAACACGTGTAGATCTGAAGTTATTCAGATAATTTTGTAACACGTAAGCCAATAAACACCTTATTTTTCTGCTTTTTATTTCTTATTAACACTTATATCTTCATGTATACCTCTACACCAGCGACATTTTATTTGTACGAACGCATTTTCTCATTCATATGAAAAAATAACTTTGCTAATATTACAAATTAGAAGAGAGGCATGACATTATATTTTCCAATCGTTCCTAAAATAAAATAATTGCAAACGTTTTTGACAGTGTCGAGGTAAAATATATTATCGTTACACCAGCGACACGCCAACTTTGAGACAAACTTTACGATCCAATTATAACTTTCTATGCACCTTACGTAATTTTCAATTATTTATCTAGATTCTAGAATCATTTTTAAATAAAACATTTCATATTTAGGTTTTTATCTTACATAATATAAAAATGACGAACTTTAAAAAGTGTAAACATGTAAAATGGATACTTTATTAAGATGGCATTTCACACATTTCAGAAATGAATTTACCGCTTATATTATCGGTTTATGCGTAAAGGTATTGTCTGAGGTAGTTTTCACAGGCCAACGAATTGCATAGACAATTAATAACAACCCTGTCATCAGTCACCAATAAACAACTAGGACATCAAATCTAAAGGTTACTGACAATTGCCCATATATCTTCCAACAAATACTCTTCTGTATGAAACTGTGATAAATCTAAAGAAATTTTACAACTTCAGAGCGAAGGAAACGGAGATATGAAAGTCAAATAATTTTGAAGAAATAATAAGATAACGACCAGTATTACAATGACTAGCTACACCGTGAAGAATATTCAATAGATGCACTCATATCGAAATTCTGCCTAAGTGGGTTTCATTTAAAATAAGAAAATGATAAGTGTGATGGGTACAATGTGCTTCGTTTTAGTGGTTTTCCCTAATCCTATTGGTAAATATCGTAATATCTTTAATACGAAAAGCATTTTTAATTACAGTATAATTACTTTCTATTCGAATTAATTTAAACCAAAATTACTCTTTTCCTCCTAACACAACGTACAGTGGGGATTAATCGGATTTTCACAGTAAAAATAAGCTAGATAGTGCGATTCTTAGCGGTTACCAATGTTTTTTTAAAATCAACTCTGCATTAAATTTTGAAAAACTTTGTATAAGCTTATTTTGATACAAACAGTTTCATTTTTAAATTCTAATCTCAATGTCGCGTGTCTATCGGATCTTGCGCTGTGCGCTCAGTGTTTGTGCTTCACCCATATTTGTACATAGACCTTTTTAAATTAAAGGACAAACCATTGCCAACTGCTGCTTGGTAATTTTGAATTTCCTTTTGTTTAATCTCCTTCGGATTTAACTATTATATTCTCTTCACACGCCTCGCGCTCCGCACTCGATTAACGTACACTCGAAATCCCATTTAAGTGCGGTCCAATTAGGTACGGTTCCTAAATGATCTTCACTCAAATCAACACAACATTCGCTCGCTCCGAGCGTAAACATTCAGGGCCGTGTGAACTATTTCTGCTGGACTTGGACGCATGCTAACAGCTGATGCAACTAACGCGCTGAGGGTACTACCCACCCTGTCGCTACGCTGCTGTTTGTCACGCATGACTGAGCACCGCCTGTCTTGATGCCGTGGTCCTTGCATCACCAAAAGGCCGAAGACTCATGTTCTAGGAACGACTTAAATGGGATTCACTTAAATGGAATTCCCAGTGTATGTGCAAAACACGCAATATTATATATTATGTTGAACTTTATTATATAATAAATGCATTTTAAATTATTTATCTGTATGATCGCCCGAGACTATTCATTCAGATTTTACAAGATGAAGTGAAAATTTGAGTCTTCATTATTATTTTACTATTTATTATTTTATTACTTAGTAGCAATATTATGCGCACGCCACAGCGCGTGAGAAAAATTGCGTTATCAATTAATATGATACAAACATACAACAATATTACTATTCTTGCAAGTTTAAATTGTACAGTTTAATTACGTAAGTAGCTATTTGGAACATTATTAAATTTAAAGTAATTTGATTTTGAATGCCTAGTTCTTACGTGGTCTCATTTTTAGCGCAAATTATTTCCCCCAGATCAATTTGGAAAGGGGCTTGGTAAATTGGAAAGCTAATTTAACAATATTCTGTTACGAATGCTTTTTCGAAAAAAGCCCAAAGAAGATTTGCCCGGACATGATATTGTATAAGAGATATAATAGTTTTCTGGGAAAAACATGCCCATCGAAGATTTAACATTTATGGGGGGGGGGTCCTGATGACTTACGAATTTCGGAAAAGTTGACCGGAGAAATCTTGTGAATGGGATAAGGGATGCCAGGTAATGGCAGTATCTTCGGGGTATATATACCGAAAGGGTTCAAGACTTGCCCTAATTAATCGGCTAATATGGATGTGGACATTGAAACGTACATTGAAACAAATGAAAATACTAGAACGCATACGGAAATGAATATAGAGACAGAAACTGATAAAAAAAGCACATACTTAAACAGAAGAAGAAATGAGTATGGAAATAGACAAGGAAACAGAAACGGATACCATTTACTTAAAGTCGCTTGCCGACCTCTTTTTGGACTGGTTCATGTTTTCTTTCTCTAATGTATCACGGCTATATTTGGTTGTAAAATAAACGTTATATTTTATTTACTTAACTTTATAGTTAAAACATTTGGTAATGTCCTACTGATTCTTGCTCTTTGCAGAATTAGGTTGGCCGCATGACGAAGCCGCAATTCATCCTCCTCCCATTCGACTTGATGTTCATCATTATGAAAGTTTAACGCGTCCTTTTGAGATTCTCCACTTAAGAGCAGGATTTTACAGTGTAGGAACAGATAAGGGTTACATTCTTGGAATACTCAGAATTGGATTTTTGTGCCCACTCATGGCTCCTAGAGCGGATCTTGATAATAACTATGGAAAAGTCAAAATACGCATTATTGACAACGTGATTGAACCAATATTGGATACGGATTCTCTAAATAAACGTTTCCGCAAGAAATTCGAGCTAAACAGCGTTCGTTTTGCCGAGATACACGAATAATTCAACTTGGAGTAGAACAATAAAATTTCAAATAAATCAAATTAATATTAGTTTATTATTATTACAGTTTAATTAATTAATTATAGATGTTTCTAATAATTTTATAATGTACTGCTCGTTTCTTAAATTAAAGAAAAAATGGTAAAATTCAAATATATACACGCTTTTCGGGTACGTTCTTCAGAAAATATAATGTAAAAGGAGAAACTAATCCTCGTTTATCTTTTTGAAAGAATCAGGACAACAAAATTTAATACATATCGCGCACCCACTTTTTTCTTTTTATAATTTCCATTCCAGAAATTATTTAGCATATAAGCATTTCCAGTGAAAAATATTATATTATAAACGGCACTAAAGCGCCTTATGCATAATCTTGTAGCTGTATTTATATTGCTTATTATTCATGCAATCCCGCAAGATCTATTGTAAAAAAGATTATGGAAAGGACCTAAATTATTATGATTCATATTATATTTTTTGTCCGATCCCCCTTGAAAACGTGCCATTGCATGCACTTGAAGCAGGCGTGATGTGGCCGCTTTCAGCCGAGTGACATTCGCACATGCGCACTCCGCCACCGGGTCGGCATTAATTTTTACGCCCGCTACACATACACTGCACCACGAAAATGAGAATATGGAGGAAATGACCTTTATCTTTTCAAAAAATTATATCGCTGAACCCCACCGTCTCCCTTCTGCAAGGTACGCTATTTCTTCCTTTCACTAACAATCAAACATTTTTAAGTGCATCAAACTCTTGTTTGAAATAACTTATTTGCCAGATTTGTGTGGTTAGAATGAAATTGGGTTGTAAGTATATTGTGTACCTATTGTGTAAGTAAAATGCGTAGACGAACGCGAAGCGCGAGTCTATGACGAGTATTGCAAACATACGAGGATAAAAAGACGTTTGCCTCCTTGATCCATACATTACCTCATGTAATAAATGTATAATTTACAAGTTCATCACGTCCAACATTTGAGGTTAGGTTAATGCGTTGATGATCGTACACGGGGTGACAGCTGATGCGCATGCGCGCATGACGACCACAGCCTAATACTCGTAGTGTGTATTAAGGCCCCATAATCGTACAGCCCGACTCTCTGCCGTGTAAACGATTGAACGGCTGATAAGACTCGGCAATTATGCCTCACTTTCATAATAGTGTATTGTTTACCTAGAAGGGAAATAGCCTTTTTATCCGAGTGTGAGTTTTGCAAAAACGTGAGGATAAAAGACGTTTATCTCCTTGGTGCAAACGATACTTTATGTAACATAGGTATGATTTAAAACTCTATCACGTCTGACATTTGAGCTGAAGTTGACGCGTTCTATAATCGTTCAGGGGCGACAGTGAATGCGTATACGTGGAGAACATCCAGCTGAAAATTCCTGTACAGGAACCTCGCAGAATCCTGCACATGTCCCTGTACAGGAAACTGCACACGAACCTGTACAGGTAATCTTGACGGTTCCTGTGCACGAATGATCGCGTACAGGTTCCTTCACAGAGTCAATTGAGGTGTGGGTTCACACTGATAGAAATGAATAAGTGGTACAACAATATTTATGATTAAATTGACTCTATTTTATTGCTGGTATAGATACAGCCATACAGTATGTCTGTTTTGGCCATCCGATTCTTGTTGCTTACGAAAGTAGACGCGCAGGCGCGATCAAGATGCGTCTGTTGTAAACTAAACAAAGCGAGTATGGTAAATCAGTCATACAAAGGGTATTGCTAAACGACAACATTTCAGAGATAGTTCCCTCAAGCAAATGTTTAATAGAATTACACATTTCATACAATAGCAACACAAATATTACATTTTTGTACCACGAATATAAGTAACTTGTATTTACCATATTTTAGTAAGTGCATTTCCTACTCTTTATCATTGAAGTACACATATTATATTATAAATATACTCGTAATTTTTCAACCAACGATCATATGATTAAATCAACATTATTATTTCTATCAGTGCATGTACAGGAACATGTTCAGGATCCTGTACATGGACCTGGGTAGGAACTAATCCGCGAGGGTTCGTTACTTGCTTGGCTCCCTCGGTAAAGAGTTGGATCGTCAAGGGACATAAGTTTTCGCGATGGTTTCTGCAAAAGACACTATACGTGATGCTGTACAGGATCCTTCCAAAGGTTCCTTTGATGCCCTCCTGTGAGGGATCCTATACACGTTTCTGTACAGGAACCTGCGCCTCAATTTTCTTGGCAATGGAACCTGTACAAAAAGCCGCATAGGATCATTCAAATGCTCCTTTTCCAGTGCAGGTTCCTTTGCAGGATCATGCACAGTTTCCTTCGCGAATTTCTTGCACAGGAACCGTCAAGATTACCTGTACAGGTTCGTGTGCAGTTTCCTGTAAGGGTTCGTGTGCAGTTTCTTGCACAGGAACATGTGCAGGATCCTCTGAGGTTCCTTTACAGGAATTTTCAGCTGGGAAATTATGATCATCTGATGATCATAATCGTACTCCGCACCATGCCGTACACGCGCATTCATTTTACGTCATCCTGTTGTATAAACAGCTACTTTCAGAACTAAAAAGTCGCTGATAAAACCCGTCAATCATGCCTTAGTTACATGCACTATTTGTTCCTTTCTCAGTCTCAAATTAGCATATTGTGCAACAAGTGCAGAAAGTAAGCAGTTATACAAGAGTGTGATGTTAGCTTTGCAAGTCAGAGGTGAATCGAAGGGGAACTGTTAATTAGGGTGAGTCGATGCCACGGCATTATTTGCGTGCATACCACTTGGATGGATGAAAATCTGCCACGTATGACCAGTTTGTGTATTCGCTGCGTTTTAACTAATGTGGGGGATGATTGTGTGCGTTCGATGGTATGGCACATCCAATGTCTACCTTTAAACTTGACTGTCAGAAAACCGACTGAACTTGAAAGATGGTTTTCTGCCGTTTTCCTCTCCCATCGTCAAACGCCCAGATAAATTCGAGTAATTGCAATGAAATTCGGATACAACCGCATTCGCAGCGATGTCTTAGTAAAAGTGCCTGATCGCTTTCACTCAGTGTGATACTTTAGCAATGAGGAGGACCCGTATATATAGGCCTCTGTTTTACTAGGGTTTTTAAAGTAAAGACATGGAATTAGGATAGTTTTTAACTTATGTTTGCCCCACCGATCCTCAGAATATTGATCGATCTATTTCAAATTTTACACACGCTATGAGGGACCAAAAATAAAACTTTTTAGTGCTAGGCTGGTTTAGATTTTCCATTTTTTTTCAATCCACCCTATTGTATGTATATTCCAGTCAAATCAGAATTTTTGCTTCAAACTTTCAGATAAGCATCCTATTGCAGACCTGAAAATCAAGAGCAAATTGAGGTAGAGCCTTTCTTATTATTAACAAAAAAACTTTATACTGTAAATTATTTTTTGCACGTTTGCAGAGATTGTTCATTTTGAGTGAGAGATAGTTTATAAAATATGAATTTTTTAGTAACGATTGCGTTTACGATGAGTAAGCGATGCATGTGTTGAAATTTTAGTGTTATAAAAAATATATCCACTTTTTCTTTTTTGATCCTTAAAGTTAAAGATCTGCAGAATAATTCAGGATTTTTCTGGTATTGAAAATCGAAAGTTGGCAGGGTATGAAGGAGGGTGGATTTTTTTAAAACAATAATATCTTTAAAAGTACAGTTTTGATAAAATCCCGTTTTTAGTTTCGAATAAATTCCAAAACATAAGCGTAATTGGTTAAACCATTTGTTCAATTATTTATAATTTATGAGGTAAACATACAAATAAACGTGTTCCAATATTTTTCTTTTATTTTAACTCAAAGATTATTAATATTGACAACGTTAACTTCTTTATAAGCATAATTTCCTTTTTTATTGCTGGAATACTTTTCGAAATTCATGAAGTACAGGGATAATTGCTTCATCATGCGGCTAACAGTAGGATACCGATAATAAAATAACGAGCCAAGTAACTCTCGAAGCCGTAAAGAAGAATCAAATATGATCGCATCAGAAGAGTCAACGTCCTATTTTTAATAAATTATTTTTTTACGTTTCACGAATCTTGTTTTTCGAGCAAGAAGAGAGGCTCACATTTCCCAGTAGTTGGCAATTTGCCTTTAAAGCCTAAACCTTCCTGGCATTTGATCATAAGACGTGCTTCATTACGCAGCATCTTCTCTTTTATTGTTCATTACAGTAATGAGCAGGGACTCGCATTTCGGATTACACTGATCAATTAGCGTGCACTCTGGTCTTCAGGAGCAACTGTCGTTAGTTGTTTCCGTGGAACCCTACTGTACGGGTTGTTGTGGTATATCGGCACCAAATTCGAGAATGCGAGGCACGTGTATTAATTTCTCGAGACTGCTCGTAAAACCTACATTTACGATTCTAGTATAGATATAGCGGCCGACAGTAGACGGGGCATAACAGTCAAGACAGGTACGTACACTTAACTCTAAATATAACACACAGGATGAGTTGTGTGTATTTTTCAGCTGGAGAGAAAAAGGGAAAAATATCAAGATTACAATCAAATGAGAGGATGAAAGCGAAAGAGGTATAATGGAAGAAACAAAGACGCGAAACCCCGATTGGGGGTTTCTCTTAATATTTTATTAGCTTTTCATTCATTATCAGGGTTCAAAAAATACGTTTAAATTCTTCTTGTGGATTACATAAAATTATGTTACTTCTGGGGCTTATTTGGCTAAATTCATAATTAAATAACTCCTTCCTGATTTTTTGATAAAAATTGATATCTAGATATTAATATTTAAATTTATTATTTGGATCAGAGAAATATTTTTTCATTGTTTTCAGACTGTGTTCGTATCCTATTCTTTCCCAACTTTGATTATAAACAAAACGAAAGCACTTCATTTATCATTTGTTCTTGATTTTTGTATTGTTCTAGTATATAGGACACCCAGTTATCAATAGTCCCACTAATTGGAAGTAATTGTTTATAATTAGCGCGATAAAGAAATATTATTTAACCGTAACAGCATACACGTAAAGGATAATGGTGAAAAAGTTGCATTCGGTAACTGGCATAGATGTGCTGCAATAATTAAGGGTCTCTCTTTCTCGCTCCCCCTCCACCTCTGTGTCCTACAATCCGTCCAACCCCCTTCCTTACTCATTCCTCCAACATCTTAAATCTTCTGCTTTGCTTCCTTAACCACAATACTCTTCACTTTATCCCTCTCCTTACAAACCAACCCTCAACACCCCTCATATCTTTAACCTTCCCAAACCTACCCTCTTTCTCTTCACACAGCCTCCTATCCTCTCTACTCTGCTCTCCTCATGTCGCCCTTATCATTTACCACTATCGTCACTCTTCTTTCTTCTCCTCTTTTCCCTTCTTAAGATGTCCTCCTCCCTTTACAGCTCTCTCCCTTTTCCTCCTTATAGATGCCACCTCTTATAAAATTTACCCCCTCCCCGCAATTCCTCAGCTTCACTCTCCCTCACAACCTATTTCCTCACCCTATCTCTTCCTGCTATATTCTCTCTTCCCTCTTCACACCCTTCTCAGCTCTACTGGTCTCTATAGCCTCCTCTTCATCTCATCCACACCATCTCTCTCGCTGCTTATCTTCGCTACTGCCTCCCTATACTCTCTCCACCCCTGCCCCTTAAACCCTTCCATTCTGTTGCTAAAAAGTTATCATAACCCGTTAAGGCAAAACCATTCTTCGACAGAATGGCCATAATTTGCGAAAGGATGAATCATATGATATATTCAAAGTTCATAAAAATTGGAAAGTATTGCTCAAGAACGCCATTAAGGTGACGTGGGAAAAAGAGCACCATAGAACTCTAAAAATAAGACAATGATTCATTTGAGGATTGAACAATGATAGAGAATAGTTGTTTTAGGGGTCCAAGTAAAATAATAAATAAATTCGTTCAATCACAGACGAAAATAGTTAAAGGTAGGACTTCACTGCAATTATATGAAGAATACTGACATAATAACAAGGGAAAAAAGTGTAAGGAGGAGATATCACGTAATAAGGGCAGAAAAAGTACAAAAAATTGGTTTGAATATTGATGATATGAAAAAATAAGTATGATGCTGAATGTTATAAAGTTTGACTATAATTGTTTAATGACAGGGAAAAATCAGAAGGAGTAGAAAGAGAAAAAAGAGTAACGTAATTTGTAAAAATGAATAACAATGGCATGAGGAAAGGAATAATGTCAAAAGAAATGGGAGTAATGGTATATACGAATTTAAAATTTCAAACTGATGATTTATTAATACAAAATTTATAACCTGTTCGAACCGTTAAAAAAATTACCGATACCGACCATTTTTCTTACCAGTTTTTTAAAAAGCATATTTTAAGCATACTCAAGAGTCATTTTTACAGTTTTTGGCTTGTGGCGGCAAGAAGGCACCCCAGTAACTGGTGCCGACCATTTTTTTACCAGTACCGGTTTTGTAAACACAACCATGTCAATACTGTAAATACTCAGCTTGAATGTATTTTAATTTTCTACTTATAAAATCCTTCCTCGAAGCAGGGGTCCATTTTCGGTTTATTGCCCACTTCTCAACAATATGTGACGTTAAGAAAAATGTCTGGGTAATGCCGCATTGCCCAGAGTGCCCAATGCCCAGGCTATTGAGGCGTGCGGGTGGTTATGGTTAATTGCAGTCACGCAAGAATCGACGAGAGGAAATAGAAAGAAAAGAAAAATAAGAACAGGATAAGAAGAATGAGCAATAAAAGTCGACTGAGAAACATTTTCTGCCTTTAAGTTCATCCTCTAAAAATATCTATATTCAAAATATTATTCTGATAGCTTATAAACTTGCAGTAAATCCAAAAGTTTAAGATTTAAGCATTTGTATATTTTAAATAAACTATTTGCAAAATTATTCTTAACAAAGTTTTCAAAAATAAATTTGAACATAGGCAAGTAATTTTAACTTCGATTGAATAATGAAATATCAATTCTATATTCGAGCGGAGATTTAGTCACGGTTTTAATATTTAAATATTTTTCAGACTTCGTAAATTCAATGATTTTTTTACATGTCAGAGTTTTTTAGATGTCAATTAATTTAAATTCCCAGACGGAAAAATTACACATAGTGGACAAAATTATGAATAATTGGTTGTCTAATTTTCAGTCAAATAGTCAGTGAAAACTAACTAAAGTTTTAGTGATATTTTAATAATTTGTCAACTGGAGACTGAAAATGAGTTAAAATTATAATTAAATGAATCATTTACTGACTTCTTGCTTTTCAATTAATCATTTTTTAACTGATTTAGATTTATAGAGATTAAACCATTTTTTAGTCACTATAGCAGTGTTCTGAAGAAAATTTCTACGGCGAAGCTCATGCCCGCCAAAGAGTTGACCTCCAGAACGAATGCTGTTGGCAGATATTGAACCGATACAGATAGGAAGATATGGGTATAATGACGAAACCGGCTCGTTCTTCTGGATGGTACCTTACACGTCCAGTATTCGACGATACTAACTGAGATGGTATCTGAGGCTCCCCGCTGGGACCCATGATGTATCGTTCCTCTACGCCCCTGCCGGCCTGCTTCGTACTCATCCCCTTAAAAACAGAAAGAGCTCGCTACGCGCCACACCACTACAATCGAAACGACTGTTCACTTAATTCCAACGCGCTTGTTGGTAACACACCGGGGCCCCCGACACCGGAGGCGCCTTAAAAAGCCACTGAGGGTCGATTAAAAAACGATTTCTGGATCCGTATTTCAAATCTGTCCAGTCGATGTTACTGAGATTCCTCTTGGCTGTTATTCTCTTCCAGAATTATTATCAACGCAAAAGTAAAAGTAATTAAAATTAGGAGGTGTAGACAAAATAACGGTTTCAATCCGCGCCTGCGGTTAGGTCAGGTTCACGGATTAGCAGATTGACACGCAAAGACTGTCTGTAAAAATTGAGTGTAATATGCAAATTAAAATACGGAAATCATTTTTAATGACTTTAATTAACCAGCCGAAAATCCGATGGAAATAACAATATTTCCTATTCATTTAATTGTTTTTTAATTATTAGTTTTTTTGCGGGGACTTACAGTGTAAGGTGGTTTCCGAACCACCAAATCCCCGGGAACAGTACATATAAAAATGTCGATTTGTACCGGCGCAGAGATCGATCCCCAATCCTCCCACTCGGAAGGCCTTTTAGGTACAATTGGCATTTACAGATTTTGCTACAAAAACGTTTTTAAAATAAAAAAATTTATATCAATATTTATAAGTATCCACTCTGAAGAAGTGGTAATTTCTAAAATTTAAATTAAAAAAAAGAATCCCAGCCACCTCGATTTGTAACAAATATATACTCAATTTTTCGAAGATTGTGACCGTTGCCATTTTTTATTTTGAATTTGTTTAACCTTTTAATTGTGGAAACCAACACTTTTTTTTAAATGTCACAAGCTATTATTCCCTCAGTGTACATATAAAGTCGATGAAATTTTATAAAGTTATGCTATTTCCAAGCTTCTCCTCGATTTCACCTTATTTTTATATTTGCACTCCATCTCATTTCCTTAATTTTTGTCAAATTTACCTCCTCCTTTTCTTTATTTATCCTCTCATTGTCTTAGTTTGTCTCCTTATTTGCTATACAAATTAAAGATAGTAGAAAGTGTTTCACTTTTAGGTAAGTTTAATTTTTCTGGAATTTTTCAGGTATTTAAACTCTACACTTGTCAATTATTCTTGTGCTCTATTAAAGATAATTTCTACCTTTCTTTAAAATGACGTTAACACATTTTCTGTATTTGATTTATACATATTGAAATAAAATGAAACGTTTTTAATAATTATATCCAATATTTTCGAGAATAGCTGTAATATATGAAAAGTTGAACTCAATTTTAATTATTATTATTATTATTATTATTATACCATTAAGCCGTTTCCCTTTCGGGGTAGGCGTGAATTGCTCGGTTGGAAAATAGTAGTATGTGGATGGGTATATAGGTATAGGGTAGATAGGTATATAGGTGCAAGGTATAGATATTTTAGATTGATCTAGAGCGCTCGCGTTGTTTATTTAAACAACACGTTCATTCCGCAACACTGCTCCGACCCAGGTTGCTGATCAATCTCTCTAGCGATCACCCCACGTGGAAAGCCTCACAAAATTGTTATGTGTGGTTCCCCACTTGGGCCCATTAGTATCCAAGGTCTTTGTTTCAGGCGTCATTCACTCTACTCACATTCTTTTTATAAACTATCTGTCGCCAAACTTTTCTGTTCTGGCATTCTCGGCCTGCTTCCTCTACGTCCATGCATCTTGTTATGCAAGTTCTCCTGTTTTTATGGCTTCTTATGTCTCTTCGGATTAATGTTTCATTTACAGACTCTATCCATGCTTTTGGCGGTCTACCTCTGGGCCTTGTGCCATGTACTTCACCTTTATACACCTGTTTGGTCAGTCGTTCATTTTTCATTCTTTCAAGATGTCCGAACCACCTTAACTGATTTCTTTCCCATATATTTACTAGTGTCTCCTCCGTACCACATTCTTTGAGGATCGTCTCGTTTCGGACTTTGTCCATCAGTGTTTTCCCGCATATTATGCGCAGAGCTTTCATACCAATCACGTTAAGTTTACTCATGTCCTTTTCTTGACATGCCCATGTCTCGCTACCGTATAGTATAGGTGGTACAATTAAGGTTTTATATACAGTCATTTTAGTTTCTTTTGATTTATTTTTCTCTCTGAGAATGGACCCTGCTCTACCGATAGCCTTCTTACCCTCATTAATGCGCCTATCTAACTCCCCATCTATTTTTCCGTCGCTAGTGAATAGGCTACCTAAATATACGTATTTGTCAACTTGCTCTAATCTCTCATCATTCAGGACAATGTTGCATATTGTTTTCTGACCTTTTCCTTCAAATATCATTACCTTTGTTTTATTTACGTTAATTTTGAGGCCCATGTTCTTCATGCTTGTATTAAGTTTGTACAACATTCTTTGTAAGTCTTCGATTGACTCTGCCATAACAATCTTGTCATCCGCGAAAGCCAAACCACGCACCTTCACCGTTTTGAGATCTACGCCTTCTTCGTCGAAGAGGGCCATTCTTAGACACTTGTCCATAAATATGATAAATAGCCATGATGACATAACGCAACCTTGTCTAACACCCTGAAAAATATCGAACCATTCACTCAGTTTCCCATTAACCCTTACACTCGCTTTACTGCCTGCATATATTGTTTGTATTGATTGTAGGAGCCATCCATGGACTCCGTACTCTTTAAGGACTTCCCA
>CAKNWT010309346.1:0-10748 GCA_932066315.1 Andricus coriarius | reverse complement strand
ATTTTTTTCCGAAAATAAGGGTAAATTAAATAAGAATCATCTCTTAGCAAATGATTGATAATAATCCGCAATAAATTGGGAAGACTTTCTCAATCTCCAGGAATATAAAGAAATGAAACATCAGGAAAATTTAAAAACTCTGCAAGCACGACATTTTTTAAACATTTTTTTCGAGCATGGGTAACCAAACTGAATATCTATAGATTCAAAATTAATTATACGTTATATGCGTTGTATCGATTTCTAATTCCAGATTTTTTTTCGACCCACCCTAATGGACACTAGGGTGGTCCAAAAAATCGACTTTGAATTTTTGATAAACGAGCATCCCCCAATTTTTCGTTAGATGGAAAAATAAATTCCGTATTTTTTTCAAATTTGTTAATATTATTAACATGAGATTACAAGTCGAAAAAGCTCTGTTTTTTAAAAAAGCGAAAAAGAAGTACTTCTCATCAACTTTTTGCAAATTAAACCTTAGTCACTTCTTACGGAATGCTTAAAGAATTTCCGACCAATTATTTTAATTTGAACCCCCGGAACCTCCTTATATTGTGTCCGGAAAATGCCCAAACAATGCAAAATAGCAGTTTCATGTAAAATGTTTTTCTATATTTGAAAAAACCCTGTTATTATATATATATAATAATGATTCTCGCATACCTGATTAGCTAGTTAGTTTTAAAACGGCCGGGGAGCCCATGGAGAGCTCCCCTGGTGCTCAAGCTATAAAGCCAATAATTGTGCCACACCCTCACCTATCCACTCTCAGCAGTCGACCCCAGACCTCGTGACGAAGAACAGTATGTCGACTACTGATCGCATTACAATTTCCTCTGGTCCCATAAAATGGGCCCCGAGGGTCTGTTGTCTGAGCCTAACTAATGCCGGGCACTGGCATAATACGTGCAGGTATATTTCGTCATCCCTGCCGCATCTCCTGCACTTTGTCGTGAGGTTTTACCCCATTTTGTGCATATGATAGTTCAAATGGTTGGGCCAGTTAGGTTCCGTACGACTGTCCTTGAATCTTTCTTGGATAAACCTAGGATTTCCCTGGCTCTGCCCATCCTATAGGTATAACCCAGGATGGATTTCACCTGACGGCAACCCTGGATTTGTACCCAGTATTCCCGGTGTTTTGTTCGGATCCAGCTTTTGATGGCCATACCGACTCAGCAAGACGATATTCCCAGTACCGGTTTTGGTCCTATGTATTCACTTTCTGCGTCGCGCATTGCCAACTGGTCCACCTTTTCGTTGCCCTTGATCCCTGTGTGACCAGGGACCCATATGAGGGCCCCATTGTTTCTTTCTGCAAGTTGGTTAAATGCCTTTTTGCATTCCCAAACCAGTTCTGATGTTAGTCTGGTTTCCCTATTACAGCCAGTGTCGCTTGGCTGTCTGAACAGATCGTAATCTGTCTGCAAGCAGCGTTTTCTTCTATTAGTGTTTCAGCACAGCGAAGGACGGCCAAGATCTGCCTGAAAGACAGTAGCATGTCGACCAAGTGGGATCCCTATGCCTTTCCCTGTCTTGATGTCATAAATTCCTGCTCCTGACCTTCCTTTTCCCAGGAGCCATCAGTATACCAGATTTCCCCTTGGAGGAGCGGGTTACCATTTGCTTTCCAGAGATCTCTGCTTGGGATGCAGAGGCGGAAAGCTTTGGCAAAGTTAAAGCGTTTTGTTATTTTATCTTGCCTCATTTGTAGAATCGACAGTGCGCTGATATCACTCGGGAGCCTAGTGTGTCTACTCCCCCGAGTTAATCTATTTGCTCTTGCCAGGCGACCCATCGCGTGTGTCGCTCTAGCGGTTATCGCAACATGTAGGGGTTTCTCACAGAGCATGAATCCTATCGCCGCTGTGGGCGTAGACCTCATTGCTCCAGTCAAACCGCTGAATGCTAGCGTTTGTAATCTTCGCAGTCTGCCCTGCATTGTTTTAAGTTCCGCCCGTGGCCACCAGACCACGGCCGCATGTAGGAGCCTGGGTTTTAGGACAGCAGAGTAGAGCCATGCATGCATTTTAGGCCCTAGACCTAACGTCAACACAAAGGCTCTCCTGCACGTCCAAAAAGTCATGACAAACTTCCTGCACTGGGTCTCCAGGTACTTTACCAGTTCAGCCTGCTATCTAGGATTACTCCGAGATATCTAACTAAATCTGAAAATTTCAGCTCCACACCGTAAAATACAGCAGCGTCAACTTTTGGAATTTTATCATTTTTCTTGAAAATGACCAGGTTGGTCTTTTCCAGATTTATCGAGAGCCCTGAACTATCGCACCAGAGCTCTACAATGCGCAACGCCGACCTCATAAGAACTATCAGCGTTTCCAGATGAGGCCCCCTGACTAGAATTACAAAGTCATCCGCATATCCCTGAGTATAGCACCCCTATTTATTTAGCCTTCGAAGAAGGCCGTCCACCACAATAAACCACAGGAAGTGTGACAGGACACACCCCTGTGGGCATCCCCGTCGAGCTATATTCCTTACTAGGCCCTCACCCCATCTGGTTAGAGTTTTCTCCGGCGTGGCAGCCTTCCTATCTAGCATACAAGCTGGTCCGGCACGCCACATCTCAAAGCCTCACGACAGATGACTTCTGGAGGAGTATTGCTGAAAGCACCCTCTATCTCCAAGAAGGTGCCTACAGCATACCCCTTTTTTTCCAATTGCTGCTCCAATTTCGCCACAACAGCATGAAGCGCAGTTTCTATCGAGCAGCCTGCCTGAAAAGCATGCTGCCCTCTACGCAGCGCGGAGACCAAGAGCACCTCATCCCTAATGTATCTCTCGACCAGCCTCTCCAACTTCTTCAGGATAAAAGACGTTAGGCTGATTGGTCGGAAGTCATTTGCAGCAGTGTAACCCTCCCTCCCAGGTTTGGGTATGAAGGCCACTCTGCCATCCTTCCATACCGATGGCACGTGTTTAAGGGCTATACTTGCCCTAAATGATTTGGTCAGAGGAGGGCCCCTGCTGATTTAAAAGGACAGAAGGACCCAACGACCCATGCCACCTTTTTTTAATCAGCGACCTCACCGGCGAAATTCCAGTCGGCTCTCTCCACCTCTTGGCCCCAGTCTTCCTCCTCTTGGTCGGTTCGGATTCGCTGAAAACCATGGAAGTCAACTTCCATCAGGTGATTCAGCGTTGCTTCTTCGTCTTCGGCAAACTCACCATTATCGAGCCGTTTTTCGATTCCTCGCAGAAGCCCCTCCAATCTTCCTGCTTATACTTTCTTATATTTTTATTGTATTCACACTGGGCCGTCTTATAGATGTCCCGGTCTGAAGGCAATTTAGTTCTATTTGCCCTCTTGCACAACATTCTTGACTTTTTACGGAGTTTCTCCAGGTGGGTATTCCACCATTCTGCTCCCTTCCTAGACTTAATTGTCCTTGTAGGGCAATTGTTCTCATATGATGTACTCAGAGCCCTTCGCAGAAAATTCGAGGCGTGCTCTAACTCATCAATGGTACCATAGCTTGTGGGAAATTCCACAAGCCTCCCTTTGAGTTCCTCTTTATATGAGTCCCAAAGTGTATTTCTGGTGTTTCTGATCTTGGAAACCATCGGTTTTCCTGGTTTTAATCGAAACACGATATATTTGTGGTCCGAGAGAGACTCCCCATCGGAGACTCTCCAGCCCACTACCCTGCTCCTCAGCACACCCGAGCATAGAGTCAAATTGAGAACCTCACTCCTGTTTTTAGTCTGGAATGTGGGAGTATCACCTTGACAGCAGAGGAATTTTGTTCTCTTGACAGTGCCGAATTAGAGCATCCACCTCTTTGGAAGGCGGGGTCCCTTGGCATCGTCAGGGAATTAAGCCGAGATAATAAGCACTCGCATACCTAATTACATTTCTTTAATTTCAAAAAATAAAAAAAACTTGAAGAAAATTGTAATAAAAAATCATTAGTCATCTAGTTTACTTACTGGAGTGTCTTAAGGCACGCGTAATTAAAAAAAATTTATGAACAAGAAATACTTATTTCAATGAGCCGCATCATTTATATTCTGTATAATTTTGTGTTATGATTTGCCGTTTTCGAGAAAAATTTATTTTTCTTTAAAAACCGACTAATTCGTGATGAGCGACCTTTAAACATTATCTGTTTTTTACGGAAAATCTTACATGAGTTGAGAATATTTTATTTGATTTACAGCAGTTTTTATTTATTGTAGTTAATAAAATGCCGAAAGTTGTAGCTGGTGAAAAATATATCAATAGTTGTTCAGAAACAGACGTACAAGCAGCCCTTGAAGCTATTAAAAATGTAATGAAAAAAAAAGAAAGCTTCTTTTACATTCAAAATTCCACGACCAACGTTAATTGATCGCATAAATGAACGATATGAGAAAAATAGGCCCGGCCCAAGTTCTATTCTTTCAGAAGAAAATGAGCTAACCTTACGGAAATGGCTTATCACATGCAGCGAAAAAGGATTTCTGCGTAGGAATGAAGATTTAAAAACAAGTTTTAGTCAGTATTTGCAAATGAGCAACAAACTGAATCCATTTTCAAATGGCATTTCTGGTGACGCATGGTACAAAGATTTTTCAACTCGCCATCCAATAATAGTCCATCAGAACCAGTGAAGGTGTCTCAGCAGCTAGTGCTACAGTTGGCGAAGACGATGTTGAAAAATGGTTCGCGAATACAGGGAAATTTCTAAAAAATGTAAACTTGGCAGAAATTTTGGAGGATTCATCGCAAATTCCAAACGATGATAAAAGTTTTCTCAGACTGTGTCCAAAAGGCTCACGAAGGGTTCTAAAAACGTTAATGCAGTTGACGCAGGACAAAACCAAACTAACATTATCATTAGGTTCACATTTGGTGCTGACGGTCGAGTTATTCCACCCATGCTAGTTTATCCAAACAAAAGAAGAACTTTCCAAGCCCGAAAAGGCATACCGAGTGAGTGGGGGTCGAATTAAGTGATAATGGTTGGATGACAACAGATATTTCTACGATTACATCGAGCCAGTTTTGTGTAAAAGTCTAAAGAAACAAAATAATAGATTTCCATTAGAAAATTAGAAAAAAATTTAATTGCATTATACCCAAACGCTACCAGAATTTTACAAGCAGCAGACGTTGCAGCATGAAGACTGCTGCATACAAATGAAGCTTTGACCAAAGAACATGTGGCTTTCATTTTTTTCAGGTATCATAGAACGGTATTTTAAAAGTGACACACTTTTTGAAACATTTGCTACATGTGGACTTAATCCCTAGAACCCAGATGATATGGACTACTCCAAATGCTTAGGCAAACAAAGTTCTCCGTTGACGAATGAGGCTGAAGATGTTGAAAGTCAAGGCGTTAACGATTACGCTGCTCTTGATTGTCAGACTTTTAAAGAGATAAATCGGTACTACTACATTGAGAGAATCCGAAGAGTATAATCCGTTGAAAGAATACCCAGTGCACTCTAAACCTATTTACAAAGTGTGGTGAGCTTTCAAAACCAGATCTTAATAGGATGAAAATCACACTTTGCTACCTTGAAGCAAAGCGCGCAGCCGGGTTGTTTGATTGCAGTGAAATAATTGCTGAGAATCCTATCACAGATTTCGAAATTCGTAAAGTGACCAGTACTGGTGTGTGCATTTGATGATGAAGGGTATAATGCAAATACTACTTTGCAGGACGTTATTGTGATCCAGATCCCCTACTCGGAAAAGGCGACTGTTCAGGATTCAGATGCTAACAATTTAAATTTGCAAGGTCACATTTGTCTAGAAGAGAGTCTCATTTGTTCATTGGATTTTGGATTTCCAATAATCAGATATTAAGAGAATCAAAAAACGATTCTAGATTAGAAGATTCTCGTTTAGGAAATCCAGACATTGAACGACAATTACAACTGAGTGTCGAAGAGGACTTAATGAATGTTAATCACCTACTGTTCAAGAATTTGACGGCAACAGTAGAGACTATGATAGAAACAAGGACAAGGAGTAACAGTTAAAATTGCTGATATCTTGTACTGGCCGCAAACACAAAGAAATGTTTGCTTGAAAGAAGAAGCTACAGTAAGATCAGAAGAAAGAGTGAAGCCAAGATTGTTTCACAAGGAACAAAAAGCTGCAGAAGCTCAGGTCAAAATTCAAAAATGTTTGGAGAAGCAAAAACTAAAGTCCAGATTAATTCAGAAGGATACCAATACCTGAGAACAAAAGCGAAGAGAGGCATCAGAAGAAAATAATTCATCCTCATCAGATGAGTCATTAGATGATGATAAAGATGATGATGATGATGATAACGACGATCATTATACGAAAGTGCTGCCGAATAACAAAAGTCAACCTCAACTTAGTTGTACCAAATTTTAAAACCTCACAATAACAATATTATTGAGCGATTTCCACCATCGTTATTTTACGATACTAAAAAAACCCTGGGGCTAATGCGAAATTCACAATTTTCACACTTTAATCAGTAAATTTGCAATAAGTAACATTTATTGTAAAGAAAATTCAATGAACCAAATAATTCAAAATTAAAATTCAGAGCTGCTAAGCAATCAGCAAACCATCTTCAACTTAGTCGTAACCAAATGCAAAACATTTAAATAGCAACTTTTGAGCAATATTTACCATTTTTATTTTAGGATTAAAAAAGCCTGGAACCAACGCGTAATTTACAGGGTGATTAGATGAAGGGCTGATTTAAATACTCTGTAAAACTCAGATTTTTTTGTTTATCTCTCCCAGAAATATGCTTCTCGAAAAATATGGAAAACTTTTGAAGTGTCGATTCTGAATTGGTAGTTTTTCACCTATTGCAAAAATACAGTTTTTGATTGATGTTTGACAATAAATTTACTTATGCTCATGCCAAATAAAAATTGTAACACTCTCTGGCTTTTGTTAAATAAAATTGTTAAGTAATTTAATTTTGAATTTTTGTCAGTTTTATCATGCACATAAATGTGACAATCTCCTTACCCCTTCAACTGGAACTAAATTCTTACTCATGTATGTGAATGTGGCAAAATTCCTTTCTTCGAGTTTTTCTAATATCCCAATCGACAATGCGGAAAAGCGACAACAATACTTTCGAAATTTTCGTGAAACACCTTTTTTTTAAAAAGGTTTTTGGTATATAATATATAATATTTTTGGTATATCCTAATAACTTTGAAAATAACTTTCATATTTCAGACAGCACACTCTTACGCCTATTCCACTCTATTACCTTTTTTTAAATTCAAAGAAAAATTCTTCTTTTTTTCCTGTTTTCAAGAAACTTTACCTCTTCCTCCTTTTTCTCGTTTTTCCGCTTGAATACGAACTGAATTAATAAAACGCAATAAGCAAATCAAAATATTTTTGGTTAAAGGTTCATTCTTTTAGGTTAAAAAGTCTACTATTATACTTTTTGTACGGAATCCATCTCGTTTGGTTAAGAATTCTACTCTTTGTTTGAAAATTAAATTATTTTGTGAATAATACAATAATTTTGTAAAAAATTCATTTTTTTATTGAAGATTCATCTCTGTAGTTGAGAATTTAACCATTTCGTTGAAAATTCGATTCCTTTTTCATTGAAAATTAATTTTATCGACTGAAAAATTCACTTTTCAATTTTTTGTTAAAAAATTATATTTTTTAGTTCAAAATTCAAGTAGAAGTTTGAAAATTTATATTTTTAGTTAAAAATTCTACTATTTTTACTTTATTAAAAATTGATCCTTCTTGGTATAAAATTAATCTTCATGGTTAAAAACGCATAGTTTTGGTTGAAAATTCAACTATATTTTTGAATGATGACCCCTTCTGTTAATTTTTTTTTTTAATATGTATCATTTCAGTTAAAAATTTATCTCTTTGGTTGAATTCAACTATTTTTTATTTCAATTACAATTTTTCATGGTTGAAATATCAACTATTACATTTTTCGTTACAAATTAATATTTATTAGTTGAAAACTCAACTAATTGACTAATTGTAGGAAAGTCATTTTTCTTCGTTGAAAATGAACTGTTATCTTGAAAAATCAACTGGTTTCTAAATAATTCGTTTTTTAACTTAAAAGGTTTAACTTTGAATTTTTTTGTTTAAAAGTTCGACCATTTAATTGAAAATGTATCTTTATAGGTTGAAAATTAAATATATGGTTGAAAATTGCACTATTTTGTTGAAAATTTAATTATTTTGTTGAAAATTCAACTATTTTATTAAAAATTCGTCTTTTTAATAGAAAAATTAAAGGTATATTTGAAAATTCGTCCTTTTGGATTGAAAATTCATCTTTTGCAGTAGAAAAGTCATATTTTTTGGTTCAAAATTCAACTATTTCGTTGAAAACGTAATATATTTCGACTTGAAATCTTAGGGATTTAAAGTGTTTTATATTGAATTTAATAAGACATCTATTGTATTAATTAGGCTTAAAAGAATTTATTGCCCTATTTTCTTGAAAAATTGCCCCATTTCCCCTGTTTTGAGAGCATTTTCGGCTCTGAAGTCTGATATTTTTAATTATTTTTAATTAATTACCAACGGTTACGTTACATTTGGGGCCCGAAATTGGTAACGTAGTTTATGATCGGCCCCTAACTTTAAAGACAGAATTGTGTCCTGATTTTAATAAACATTAATTTACATTTTGCTCTGCATTAAATGTGTAATTATATATATAAAACGACCCATTCCATATGAAATTGCACAGTAGGGTGGTCCAACCATTTTTCTTCGAATTTTTATGGGGACACCCCAGAAATTTGTTCGAATACACACAAAAATAAATCCATTTTTTTTTTTGAAAAAAAAATTATATTTAGGGATGACGCGAGCCCCATGAAGTATATCATGTATTTCCCATAAGAAAAAAAGACGTTTTTGTAAACCTTATTCAGAATCTTCAATATTCTCTCAATCGAGTTTAAACTCAACTTTTCTCTTCACAATCAACCATAGAATACAAATAAAATATCACTTTTCAAATACCAACATCATAAGTCTGTTTTATAGGGTCCCAAAGAAACCCCACAAGTGAAAAAATGAGTTATGCGAGTTTTTCGCGGTAATTATGACTTTTTTGCGGCTTTTTTAGTGAAAATTATTTCTGGCACACAAAAGACCTCATACCGATGATTAGATTATGTTCACATAAATTGTTTAAAATTTTTATTATTGTCTTTAGCAATTTTCTCATAGAATGGAGTTAGAAAGACGCGGTTTTTTTTCACAAATTTTCCATTTGTTGTCAAATTTTCAATTAGAGGGAAGTGATAGTTTCATCAATATTAACAGGAGTGATTGTTTAAACAATTTATTTTTAATTTTAATAATATTCCCTTAGAAAAATTGTACGAAATAGCAGTTTAAAAAAATCACTTTGAATCAAATTTTCAATTAAGATAAGTTAAGTAATTAATTAGAGTCAAGAAAATTAATTTTTTAAACAATTTATTATAATTATCAATAATATTATATTTGAATAATGCTAGAAAGATGCGGGTTTTTTTCTTCAAATTTCTGGCTTTTTTTCCAATTTTCATTTGGAGTGAAGTCATAATGAATTCAAGTTAACAAAATAATTGTTTAATCAATTTATTATCATTCTTAATAATACTCTCTTTGCCTAATTGGTAGAATGGTGCAAAGTTAAAGATTTTAGAAAAAACCACCACTTTCTAGCGCTTATCTAAGAAAAGATAGTTATAAACAATATTAAATTTTTTAAACAACTTTTTTGTTAACTTTAATTAATTACTACCTCACTAAGGGGAAAAAGGACAGAAAGGTAAAAATTGCCGAAAAACTGCAAATATCAGGCACTGATATAGATGAAAATAGTCATAAATAATAATAATTTGTTTAGACAATTAGTTTTGCTAAATTTAATTAATTATTAAGTCACGCCTAATAAAAAATGAACAAACAGTTGAAAATTGCACAAAAATCTGCAACATTCTACCAATTAAGGAAAAATAATATTATTAACAATGATAATAAAGCCATAAATTTCAGAAGCAACCGCATCTTTCTAGCATTATTCAAATATAATAATAATAATAATAACAAATTATTTAAACAATTAATTTTCTTGTCTCTAGTAAATTATTTTACTTATCTTAATTGAAAATATGACTAGAAGTGAATTTTTTTTAAACTGAAATTTTGTAGCATTTTTCTAAGAGAATATTATAAACTTTATTAATAAATTGTTTAAACAATCACTCCTGTTAACATTGATGAACTATCACTTTCCTCTAATTGAAAATTGGACAACATAGTAGGACATTTTTTAACAACCCGCGTCCTTTTAACTCCATTCTATGAGAAAATTGCTAAAAACAATAACAAATTGGTTAAAAAATTTATTTCAACATCTAATCATCAGTATGAAGTGGTCTTTTATGTGCCAGGAACAATGTTCAATGAAAAACCCAGAAAAAAAGTCATGATTACTTATGAGGTTACTTTGGGACCCTACAAAACAGACTTATGGTGTTGATATTTTAAAAGTGATATTTTATTCGTATTCTACGGCTAATTGTGAAGAGAAATGTTGAGTTTCAACTCAATACAGCTAATATTGATGATTCTGAATGAAATTTACAAAAACGTCCTTTTTTATGGGAAATACGTGTTAAACTTCATGGGGATTGCGACACCTCTACATATCATTTTTTTTAAACAAAAAAAATGGATTTATTTTTTGGTAGATTCGAAAAAATGTCTCGGGTGTCTCCATAAAAATGCAAAAAAAAAA
>CAKNWT010309344.1:0-10360 GCA_932066315.1 Andricus coriarius | reverse complement strand
AAAATGATAAATATTTAACTGGAATACTTGAATTTTTAACCGAAATTGCTACCAAAAAAATCGACCTTTTAACCGAATACGTGAATTTTCAATGAAATAGTTGAATTTTCAATTAAAAAAGACAAATTTTCATCCAAATTTTGAATTTTGAACGAGGAAAAATCAATTTTCAACTAAAATAGTTAAATATTCACAAAAAAAAAAAATTGAATTCCAAAATGCCTAAGCGTTAAACAAAATTATTTAAAAAAAATTATTTATTCTTTCAGCTTATTAATGACTTAAAGTAAAATCTAAAATTTTTTTTCATCTTAAAAAACAAATTCTATGAGCAAATTTTAAAAGATTTCAAGAATTGTCAGAATATAATTTGGCAGAATTAAAAAAAAGGGAAGACAGTGATTGGAACCATTTAAAGAGATATTTAGAAGGTTTAAATGTTTTTAAAATATGCCAAAATATTTTAAAATTCGAAAATATTTAAAATAATTTAAAACATAACATAGATATTTGAAGATTAAGACAAAAAATGGGTACGAATTTTAAGAATTTTCAAAGGTCTCCAGAAAATAAAAAAAAATCTTGAAGACTCGCGGAAAAATTTCAAAGTTAAGATTCAACATTTATTTTTGTAAGGTTTCATAAGAATAAAAACATATAATCAAGATTTCTTAAAAAATTCCAAATAATTTTTATTTTGATATAGAAATTTAAAGAGAAAATTCAAAAAGATACCAAGATATTTCAGACGATTTCCTGAAATTTCGAAAAAGTGTTTAAAAAATGTAAACAAATAAATATTTATTCGATTTCTTTTTTATTTAAAATAATTGTCCCCCTAAGAAAATATTTGTTCTAATAAATTCAATAGAAACATTTGAAAAAAAGAACTTAAGAAATTAAACAAACGTCAACTGTTTAAATTTTGTTGTTGATGGTAATATAAAGAATCCCATTTAAAAAAAAAATTAAAATTATTGAAGTTTGTTTAATTTATGAGATTATTTTTTTTCAACTGTTTTCATTTGATTTTTCAGGAAAAATATTTTTTTTTTCAAAAAAAAACTAGAATAACAATTTAGTTGTTTAATTTTTTGAAAAACTTTTTTTAAATTTCACGAAATCATTTGAAATATTTAAAAATGTTTTTGAATTGTCTATAGAAATTCCTTTATCGAAATAAAAAATCATTTCAAATTTTCCCAGAAATCTTAATAACATGTTTTTATTCTCATGAAAAAAATTTAAACCTTCTAAATATCTTTTTAAATGGTTTCAACTATTCCTGAAGCTTTTTAAAAATTCTGGAAAATAAAACAAGTTTCTTAAAAATCTTCCAGATTATTTTTTGACAACATTTTATGTACTCTAACTGTGATCTCGCGGGGTAATTTTTTTGACTGACGCCGTTTGGTATTTTCTCTATCTTTCGAAATTTGGATGCCGTGGCGTCGTTTTGGGTACACAAAGGGGATGGATACACTATATGATGCCTGCCTAAATTGGGAAAAAGACTCATTCAAAACATGTTTGAGTTCCACCACCACCGACCTCTACTCATTTAACTTCACGAGAGCGACCACCCCCCAAGCCTCTGGACCCGAGAAGAGGGAAGTGGTGGTGAAACTCGAACATGTGACAAATGAGTCTTTTTCCCCAATCTGGGCAGGCCTGCACTATATCGTAATTTACTAGCGAACCGATTAATTAGGCAGGCGGCACAAGACTGACCCTCTCGTGGCGAGAATTTGGATATCAGACTCTGGCGTGATGCTTCTTCTCACTCCTAGATTAAGGCCGACAGGGCCTTGGGTGGAAAAAAACCTGCAAGGTGGGCGACTGATAACTTTGTGATATCCCATCAGAGTACTCCTCTTTGGAACCCACAATCTTCTTGCAGCGAACCTCACGCTTTCGAAAGCACTCACTAAAGTCATCTTTGGGAATAGCTAACAGCTGCTTTGCCGCATTCTGTTTTATTTCCTCTACGTCTTAAAGTTGTTTTTCTTTGAAACGATACTTTCATTTAGGAAACATCCAGAAATCACAGGGATCCAGGTCTGGACTCTTTGGGGGCTGCCGAAGCTGTTTCAGGAATATCTAGATCTTCCTCTATCTCTATCACTGTTAGACAAAGTACGACCACCTTTCAATCGCCGGAGCCACTCTTTGATTTGAGTTTTAATTACAGACTCACGACCATACACTTTTCGAATTATAACGATGGTTTCTGAATATTAACGCTAAGGTTTTGTCAAAATTTAATGCACACTCTTCGTTCGGTGTGTTTCGTCATCCTCAAATGCGACGCGTACGTAGTTAGATGTTTACGCACCTTTCTACACTAGTAGAATAAAGATTCGCAGGTCCGTGTCACTTAGTAGGTGGCCTTACAGAGGTCCCACCTAAATAGCAAATACCTATTTGGACAATAGCACAACTATGTACAAAGTAAGATCACAAGGATGTATACTTTCCACTGAAGTTTTGATAGGGTTTTTGAGAAGTAATTGTTTAAAGCATAGTTTATTTACTAACTACTTATAATTTGTCTTTGCAGGATTAATGCATATAACATGCTGTGGAATAGGTTCTTCTGTCCTTGAAATAAAACCTCAATATTACAAATGTGACATACGGCAAGATTTTCTTGGCCAATTACCACTAGGCCAGGCGACAGTGGGAATAGATGTAACCGGAGAGTTCATCATTGGATATGCCCAACTAGTAAAAAGAGGAATCTACAAGTTGTGTCCATTCATATATGGTTCAAAAGAAGCTATATTTGTCATAGAGGGCAACCGTGCCGAAGAGCATATAATCATACCTCCGACAGATAAAGTGAATGATAAGTTCTACAACAAAATTAAGACGGTTCGTACTCTTAAAGTTGTGCTGGCCTTTGCCTGATTTGGGTTCATCAAAAAAAAAATATGTACTTACTTAAGTGTTATTTACAACAATAAAGCACACGTGTTGGTCGTTTGAGACGTCTACACTAACCATGACGGGACGCACGTTTTTATTACATTATTACATATGACTTGAATATTCTGAATTCCATGAAGTCCTTGAATTTCATAATTGCTCTCAAATCCCTAAAAATCTCGGAATTTCCTGATATCTTTGAATTCTCGAACATTAAAAATTCCCTTAATTCCTTGAATAAGCAGAATTCCCCGAATTCTTTAAATTTCCTGAAATCCTTCGATATGTGAATATTCCGAATTCCCTAAATTTATTATGTATTCGGAAATCGGGAAATTCATTCAATTCCATAAATGCTTTGAAATCGCTGAAATTATCTAGACTTCTTAAAAAACTAGAATTCCTTAAATTCCCTAAAGTCCTAAAACTCTGGATTCCCTGAATTCTCTTAAATCCTCAATATCCTTGAATATTCAAAATTCCCTGAAAGAATTGAATATTCTGAATTCCCTCAATTCATTGAATTATCTAAAATCTTTTAATGTTTTGAATTTCCTGAGATCCTTGAACATTCTAAATTAAAAATTTTTTATAATTCTCTAAATTACTTGAACTCTCTAAAGTCCTTGATTTCGGTGAATTCCTTGAAATACTTAAATATTCTGAATTTCCTGAATTACTTAAAAATTCTAGACTTCATTTAAAATTAATTCAAGTTAGTTCAAAGTGAATAAAAGCAATTCAAGTGAACTTGAAGGAAGTCAAGTGTATTTACAATAATTTTAAATAATGCATATAATAAACCTGCTCACTGTTTGCTGTTTATGTGTAATAAATACGAGGAGCCGAGACAAAAAGCTGACTGGTTCTCTTAGATGACCAACGTGATTGTTTTAGTTAGCGTTTAACTACTGCCGAGCGAGAGATTGAACTTTGAGGATGAGTGTGGATATTCGATGATATGGAATGTCTGCATCAAAACGGCAGACGGTAGATCATATTTAGTAAATAACAAAACTATTCAATTTTGTAATTCATCATTTTGCATTCGTTTGCGATTTGCCTATCCTACTAATAATAAATGGCATACTAGATAGCTGATTGTAATTTACGTTTTCATTGAAAAATAAAATCTTGTCATTACTGATCTATCCATTGCCTAATAACTTCTGTTGGTCTGGAGTAACTTCTGACCGTATATCCACGATATCTAGGATCAACCTTACTTTCTTTTGACATAATTTTAGATATAATATCAGTTCTCAGACTAAAAAAATGATCCTACTTGTTCCTTTCTCCCTCCTTCTTAACAAACCTGACGACGCACCACGGCAACATCCCTACGAATTACGAAAAAGGATGGCCATCCCATAGAGTCTGAAGACTGACTATGACTGATTCAAATCTAGGTCATCATAAAGAACTCGTATTGTCACTCGTTTAGAAAGTTTGAAAGAAAACGGTGCAACAGCTCAGCTCTGGCTTCAGTATTTCAAAATGGTCCTCATCGCTAAAAAATGCATTGAAGCTGAACGCTCTGGAAATTGGGAGCTGCACCTGCAATGAATTCAATTGATAATCCCATATTATTATGCCAGCGGTCATTATTTGTAGGCAAAGTCAGCCCTGCTGTATCTGCAAGGTATGCTGGACCTAAAATCGAAAATGGACAGCGTTGAGTACGACAAGTTTTGTACATCGGGATTTTTTACGATCCGGCTAACTCATAAGTTTTATTCGGGTGTTTGGTCGGACATGAAAATTGAACAAGTTTTAATGAGGGCAATAAAAAGCAGTGGTGGCTTAACTCACGGTCGCAGAATCACGGATAGTGTTGTAGCGAAATGGATATTGTCGACCATTGTCCTAAGTGAGGTATGCAACGAAATGGAAGATTTTTGCAATGTTCCTATGCACCCTCTGAGCAGCATATTGATGCGAGAGTTTCGCGAATTTCTAGAGATGCTGCTGACTTGCTTAAAGGAATGGCTTTTTTAAAGCGCATAATCCATTCCCAGAAACATATTGCATCATATCAATACATTCAGGCGTTGTAGGAGATGAAAATATCAATTGTTACAAAGCCTTCGAAGTAGGTACCAATCTGCAAAAAAAACGTAGAAGAAAAATTTGGATCACTTAAATTTCAGAGAAAAAACAAAGTTTTATCTCTAAGAGCACTCAATTTTGTAATTAAACTTACAGATGAAATTGAGGAAATTAATCCGCTTCTCATTTTTCAAAGAATTTCTTTAAACATAGAACAAAAATATGACATGAAAAAGTATCTACAGCATAAGCTTGCGCCTTTTCCACTCTGTCTTTTTGATGAGGGAGGGATGCGAAAAACACATAAATCAGTATTTTACGACAGTTTTCAGCGTCTTGAGGAAATTCCCCAAATTGAAAACATCATACATGTTGTGGATGGCGGATTTCTTTTGCACAGCGTCACCTGGCATCAAAATGGCAGTAGCCAGCAAATTTTGGGACAGTATGTATCTTTCGTGAAGAAGAATTATTCCGCGAACAGTTTTGTAGTTTTTGATGGACATCCTGATAAAGGTGCTTCTTCCGGAACTAAATCTTGCGAGATAAAACGTCGTAAGGTGAGACATTTCGGGCGTGAAATTTTTTTTGACCTGAGTACAAAAATTACTTTCTCTCAAGAAAAGTTTCTATCTAACGAACAAAATAAAACGCGATTAATTACGTCATTGCCAAAAGAACTTACAGAAGATGGTTACTGTACAAAACGTGCTACAGAGGATTCAGACTTGTTAATTGTACAAACTGCCATTGAACTCAAGAGAGAATACATCACTGTTAAAATTGTAGGTCAGGACATCGATTTACTGGTTTTGCTGACTCAATTATCGCCTGAAACAGTTAATATCCTGTTTGAAAAAGTAAAGTCTGTCAGCACTGCAAACGATCTGTATGATGCAAACAGATTCAAGTATGGAGACTTGAAAAATTTGGTTGCCTTTCTTCATGCTTCCACAGACTGCGACAGCACTTCGTTCTTCTTCAGACCAGGGAAAAATAAACTGCTGGAAACTGTTAATAAAAGCACTAATTTGCGATCATTGGCAAGAAAATTTTATGCTGCCAACGCAGACCCTACTGAAATTACACAAAGTGCCAATGAGATAATTGCTGAAATGTAGTCCACAAAAGAAGAAAGCGCAATCCTGCGAGAATTGCGCTATTTGCATTTCTAAAAGTCTAATTTAAAAACAAGTTTTAAATTAGAAACTCTACCGCCAACGGAAGATGCTGCCAAAGAACACTCGTTTAGAGTTTACCATCAACTTCAACAGTGGTTTGGAAATGCGAAAAATGCAACACAGTGGGGATGGAAACTGTCTGCAGGTGGATTGGTACCAGTTTTCAGTAGCGAACCCTTAATTCCTGAAGACATACTTGAAACTATAAGTTGCAGATGCGAAAGTGGCTGCAAAAGAACTACTTGTGGATGTGGTTTGCGCTGTTCTCATCTGTGTTTCTTTTGCCACTGTGACGAACTCGAAGAGGAAGAACTTCACATTTTTAACAATGTAACTAATGAAAGCGACGAGGAATTAGAGACTGCGACAAAGAGGCGTAGATTAAATTAGATTTGATTAGACTATGTAGGGACTGATTCGTATTAATATACAAAAATACCAAAAGAAGCATGTTTTTTTCATAGATTTCAATTACGTGAAACTAAAGAATGCATGATTGAATTGACAAATGGACTCTTATGTATATATTGTGGATTGCCAGGCTAATTAACCTGGTTTTTGGGAAATTGTTATAAGCTACTTTAATAAAAAAAACAAAAAAACGCATGCTTTATTGACAAGTGGACTAGGCCTTCTGGGGATCACCACGTAAAAAAAGAAGCGCCTTCAACTCGACCATCAGGGTAGTGCGGAACTGAGTTGATTAGGGATTTAATATAAATGTACAACACAATCAACGTCGCAACGTAATCAACATTGCAACGTAATCGGCGAGAATCATTTTTGTTGCTACAGGAACTAGCGAGGTTACTAGAAAGAAAGGCAACAAGTGCGCAAATTCCCAAAGGCTTAGAGACAACGTAGAAATGTGGGAGGACAAAGACGTTCATCTGCTAATACTTACCGCATTAGCCTAGCAGAAAAGGTGCAAGGGCTGCGGAAAGGAGGGACTCCTCGTGAAAGAACCGAGTGAATGTTTAGAGTGCCGGGAAGTCATGGTGTGCAATTTGTGGAAAGAGATACACTCGACGTTTCCACTGATAGATGGCTTCCACATCATGGCACCCCTTTGTTATGGGAAGAATAGAATGTTACGATATAAGAAAATAGCGTCGGAGGACATCCTACCGGTAACTTCGTATTTAAATTTTGCCAATACAGCCGGAGCGATCCTCCCTGACCTATCTTTTAGGAAAGGGAAGGGCTTCAAAAACGTGGCCGCAAGATGGCATTAGAATTAATTTTAGTTATAATTGTTTTATCTTATTTTTTCTAAAGTGCCTTTTATATGTTATACAACAAAAAATCCAAAGATGAGGATTCCAAAGAAAGAAAAAAATGTAAATGTAGCCGTCGTTTTATAATCTTGAATTGATTTGTGATCATTCTTGATAAAAAATCATACTTTGTGGTTGAATAGAAATGGCCGACAAAACAATAACAAAGAGGAATGTTGTCAAATGTGAATTATTTGTTAAATGAATACTGTAAACTATTTTTTTGACATTTTTCAAAAAATGTCAAATTTAGAGCAGCGAGATGAACAGGTATGTTAAATAATATAATAAATATATAATATTAGAAAACATGAGGTCAGTTCATAAGTTCGTGCCTATTTTTGAACACTCGAAAAGTAAAAAAAAACAGTATATTTAGTTAATCAATTATATACTTGCCTAATTGCTAGTACTCATTTCTAACGTTTCAACAACATATGGATGTCTTGTTTCTAAAATAACTAGAAAAAGAGACTTAACTTTGAAAAATATGCACGAATATATAGACTGACCTGATATTTACGTTTTTAACGTTTTCCGACCAAACTAAAATATGTTTTAAATACGTATAACAATATTTTCAAACTTAAAATGATTTCAATAAATTTAAAACAAAATGTTGATTTTTGAAGATTTCAAACTAAAGTTTTTAAGCTTTTTAATGATTTTGAAAGGTTTTAGGATTACAACAAAATTTTCTTAAGATTCATGGGAAAATTTAAAGGGATTTACGTTTTGAAAAATTAATTTTAAGAGAATACTTGAAGAACATTTAAAATATCTCAAAATATGTTAGGAATAATTCGAGGCCGATTTACAGATATTTTAAAGAATTTTCGAAGTTTTGAAGAGATTAAAAATATTTTAAAACTTTGAAAGCTTTCCAATAATTCCGTAATTTATCTGAATTTTAAATTATCCAATTTCTAACATTCGAATCTTAAAATATTCAATTTTTAACGTTTTGACATTGTCCTATTCTTGAAATTTTAATCAGAAATCATTCAATTTCGTAATTCTTCAATATTAAAAATAAAACTTTCTTAATGGGCAGACCTTGAATTAATTCTTGAAGTTTTCTCGATTTTTTAAAAGTAAAGATTTAGTCCGAGAATGATTTTGGAGGTTCAAAACAATATTAAGATAGTTTACAAAGCTTTTAAAAAGTATCTTAGTCTTTTTAGGTTTATTAAAATCATGTTTTGTTTTTTAAAAACTGAGAGTATTTCTATCTTACAATATATTAACAAATTGGGCTTATTATGTAGCGTCCTTTAAAAAATTACTATTAGCGAATTTTGCGAAACGCTGAGAATTAAAAATGTTCTAATCTACATTTAATTGAAAATACTGAAATATCAAAAGATGTGTTAAAAGTGGGTAATTAATTAGGAGAGGAAATATTAATATCAAAGATTAACACAAAAATTTGAGAATTTTTTAAGTACTTTTTGTTTCGTTGAACCTCAGGATACTTATCAATCTATTTTAAATTTAATATAGGTTATAAGGTACCGAAAATGAATTTTTTCAGCGGCATCAGGTTGATTTCATTTATTAATTTTTTTCTATTCACCTTAGTGAGCAATAAAACGAATAGAAACTCATTAAAATTAATGAACCTCTGTTTTACAATTTCGACAATATGTTGAAAATTTCAATTTTTACATTCTCTTCAGAGTAGCCATTAGATTTGTGTAAAATTTGACCCTCCATTTTTTGTCAAATTTCCACGTTTGGAGACACCGTGGACGCGAAAAACAGGTTTTTACGAATGTCACTGTATGTATTATAACCTAGGTTTTTCAGATTTTTAATTATTGAGATTATTGGCTTAGACCTAGGACAGTCAGAAATCCCTACCTGTATTTTAGTTTCCATTGCCCATGCCTAAGCTTGTACTGATTCAGAATTTATAGCAATTATAAAATTTAAGCTAATATTGTATTTTTCATAGAAGTAAACTTAATTATTCACCGACTGGTTTATTGGCCACTTGATTTTCAAAAGGTTAACTATAATCTACTAGTTTATTGGCCAATCGATTTTGACAAGGTTATTTTTCATATATCGGTTTACTGGCCACTTAATTTCAATTTTAATAATATGTTTTTATGCCTGAAGGGCGCCAGATGGTTTAAGCATTAAGATCCAAAACGAACAAAAGATTCTAGATTATATCTAGTTCAAACTACTACCCATGATTCTTTATTATTTTACTTCCCACCAGCTCAACACAGAGATGGGTAACGTTAGGAATATACTGAGCAGGGAAGACAATTCAGATTAACCTGACCAAGGAGGCGTCATGCCATGGATGTGACACGAAAAGTCATGAACGGTTGCCGCCATTTTGGATTATCGATAGTAAAATCATTATATGGATCGAGAGTCAACGACCGTCCAAACTCTGGTAGTCCATGAATGACACGAGAGGTCACGTGAGGTAGCCACCATTTCGGATGATCGAACGTATCAGATGCTCAACCCCGAAACTAGACGCACTGCTTATTCACAAAAGAATTTATCACCATAAAATACCCGAGGACCTAATTTACGTTATTGATCAATCTGACCGAGCCAGTCTATCGTATCCTTTTAACATCGGTGTTTTGCAAAATGGCGGTGACTTTGGTTGAACTTAGATGTCATGAGTCCCCGCTATGTTGGAATATTAGATCGAACAATGCTTGTGCTCATTCCCGACAATTGATTCGATATTAATTATTTTATCACCTACATTGTCCCAACCAAACGGAATTCCCGGCCATACACTATTTCTAACACTTCAAGGCGAAAATGAACGATATACCTTGTGATTTTCGTTCGAACGACGAACAGTTAATATTCAAGGCGTCACGCTCAAACAGACTATTATTTGTGTTATTTAAGAGGCGGAACGCGAGACAAGAACGTCAATGCGGA
>CAKNWT010309317.1:0-10579 GCA_932066315.1 Andricus coriarius | reverse complement strand
AGAGCATAAGGAAATTGAAACGAAACTTTTAACTTTGATTTTGGAGTTAAAATCTCGCCTCAGTTTCTCTACACTATCGAATACTAGTTATGTAGAGTATAAGGAAATCAAAACGATATTTAAAACTTTGACTCGGGTTAGAATGTTAGGATATCATCCTCTGGTTCATTGAGTTCATAAAAAAGGGGTCCAAAGAACTTGATGATTGCAAAAAATCTTTGATCTTTTTAAGTACGCCATGGGAAAAAAATTTCTTATACCTCGTAAAGCAAATTTAGATAAATGACCTTGAAAGGAGGTGCGCTTCACTAGCAACTCCATAACGGAATTTAAACATTTTCTTTCTGCAATAATTGTGTGCTAGTTTTAGGCTATTATCGGGCATCGCTGCCAATTTTTGGCGTCTTTTAGTTTTCTCAAAACCCGAATTTTTGCTGCCTGCCGGCACGTCCACAATAGCAAATTAAAAAAATCAGAAAACCATCAGCCCCAGAATTTGTTGCTTTTTTGGGCTCGTTCGCCTGCTCGGCGGCTTTGTGAAGCAATGCTTCTTTGCCAATGATTTCGTCTTTCCTGAACATTTTTAAGTGAGGATCTCTTCCATTTGTGACGATATAAGCTGTAGCCAGAATAATTCGGTTATAAAGACATTGGAGATTTGGAAGTCAGTGGCCACCTTGACAGTGTGAGATATGAAATAGCGGCACGGTCGAATTGATATGCAAGTTTTTAAGCATGATTTTACGTGTGATTATATCAAGGGCCGTAAGCTTGTGCTTCACCCATGAAACAACTTCTATGTATATAGGTAAAAGTATGTCATAAGGAAAAACGCGAGATCTCACCTGGTGAGGGTGCATTTCTAGAAAATTGCACCCGCTCCCGACGAAACCGCGGCAACGTTTTATCTGCAACCACGTCTCACTACCGTGAGATATGTGGATCCAGTTTTCGATAGACTCAATATGACGGTCTGGCAAGAGTCTCATGCACCCTGATGATACAGAGCGACACAAGTACAACCGCCTTCTGCATTTTCCCGCAAGTGTGTTAGCAGTTCGTTGACACGCAGGGATGCTTTTCAGACTAGAAGACAGTAAACGTTTGGCACCTTTAAGAGCAACGGTGATCAGGCCGACCAGCTAGTGTCAAAAATTCGATAACGGCAATGGTACGTTTCACGAAATCAAGCAGAACTACGTCAGACCTCAAGCAAGCGACAGAAACAATTGTCAAGAATTTTTTTGGCGCTTCTGTGGATGACCAACATCTGCTTCGGAGAGGATTCTTTATAGATGTCACGTCTTGAATGTGGCTCTATAGTACGACCAGGTATGTATAGGTCTTTCCAGCGCTAAGGTGTCATATAGCGCTTCTGTCGACGAGCTCCGGGTCTCCGGGGATGTCATTAAGTTGTTCTCGCTTCAAATAAACGTTGGCGTATTTTACTATCCTAAACTCCATCCTAATCTCCCGAGTAGACTCCTCGAGAATCCCTAGAGCTTTCCGGTAGTCAATCCAGGTCACCAATGGGCAATCTGTCGATGAGCAAGTTCTCCCAAAATCCTGCTATGCCTTTCTTGGAGCCGCGTTGTTCGTACATCTCTCATCACACAAATCTAATTGTCCGAATGATCCTATCATTCAGGATAGCTGTAAAGATTTTGTACGGCCTGTTCAGCTACTAAAGTGCTCCTTTTATTTTCTTCTAGTGGACGCTTGACGTTATATACTTCTCTCCAAATTCCGCCTAATGGTTCGGCCAAATGCCTAATGCCTAAGTTTGATTTAGACCAGAAAATTTCCCTTTTTAAATGCGTACACTCTATAAAGCCCCATGTGAAGAGTATACAAAATGTATATCTTTTACGTTTGTTAAGGGTCACAAACAAACCTATCAAACCGATTGATACGGTATCATTTCCTACTGTTGTTTATCAGGATTTTATGATACCGTCACTGGGTAAACAATGTTAATGATTTTAAAACAGAAAAATCGTTCTTTAATTTTTGATCACGTCTATAGCAAATTTTATTGTACTCATTAGCACAAAACTTTAACTAGAATAGGTTCGTTGTGATATGCTTAAGTGCTATATTTCAGGATTTCGTAATATATTCAATTGTTTAAAAATTTTGGTGTATTTTATGAAAAAATTTAAAATTTTTGCACATGGCTACAGCAAAATGTATTGGTTCAATTAAATGTAAAATTTTATCTGCCGGGGCAGGGTAATATTCTCTAGTGCGAGTTTTTAATGTTTTTTTATTTTTTTAATATTTTTGAATGTTTTGTACATTTAAGGATGAAAAAATGGATGTTTTATTTTTTTGCATAGCTAAAGCGAAACATATTAGTCCAATTAACCCTACAAGGCAAATCTGAATTTTCTCATAAGTAAAAGGCCAACCCTGGTAAGTTTTGTTTATTCATTTGCGTAACCATGTAATTAATTTTTTTTTGTATATGTATTTTATCCAAAAATTAGTCACATGCCACCAAAAAAATCTACGATGCAATAGTTGACCAAATAAAATGAAAAAGTAACAGTTCCAATTATTTGATTGCGCGCATTATAAAATATTTTTAATATGTTGTTTTAGAGTTTAAACTGAAGCAGAAAATTAATCAAAAACATTTATAATTGAAATTTAAAACAAATTTTTGTGATATTTGAAGCAGAGAAATACATCTCATCCCAAAAAAGTGTTATAATTTACAAATTTAATATACAAATAATTTTTAAAAATTCTTTCTGAAAATTTAATTGTTAAACAACATTGAAATTTGCCAAATGCTCATAATCATTAACTGTTAATTACTACTTTCCCATTTTACTTAGTCGATTATAATTTTACTACTTTATTTAAGTCTACTCAATCCAGCTTTTGAAACGTAGATGTTTTTGGTGGACTATAATCTTATCATATAATTATATAAATTGGCATATATAATCACTGCTAATATGTGTATTCAGATTGAAATTTCCTAACTTTTCTACAGATTTTAGGAAATGATTCTTTTTCATAATACATTATAGAAATGGAAGAGCAATGGAGATTTACTGAAAAATATTAAGAATAAAAATTAAATTTTATATATAAATATTTATAATCATTGGAATACAGAAAGAACCAATACACTATTTTTATAATACAAACAATAAGAAAAGGGTGAAATGTGTCTCAAAACGGACCAAGCACAAACTCTTCAAACAAAGTCAAAAAACTTTGTGCGAAAGTAAATATTATTAAATATAAGCATATATTTGAAATAAAATAATAGTTTTTGTACATTACATATTATACCCTGTTATTTATCTAGAGTAATACGCAATGGTTTAATCAAATAGGTTAATCCTCTATAAGCCATCTTAACACAATTAGGCTCACAAAATAATATAATTTATGACAAATTTAAATTGTTAAATTGACATTACAAAGTATTTCATTTGTATTATTATGAAATTTTATTTTTAAGTGTTTTATTTAATGCAAGAACTATCAATTATTGTTGAATAAAAGGCTGGATTTTTCTCTTAAAAATTAGAAAAAATATAATTTAATTATTTTTTTGATCGTTAAGAAAAACATATTTATCATTCCTGGGCATGAAAACTCTTGGATTCCGAAATCTCTCCATAATTCATAAAAATTATGAAGCGCAGTGTTTTTGGCATACAATAAGAATTTCCAAAGAGTTTGTCCAAATGAAAAAAGCAATGATTTAATTTATAATAAGCAGTTTTAATTATTCAAATCAGTATTTTCACGTCATATGTTTTTGAAATACTGCATGATTTTAAAGTTCTTGCATTATTGGTTAGACCTAAATGCTTACAAGTTGAAGTTATTATATTTAAAATCTATCGATTTCGAACAGTTAAATTTATGATTCGAATTTTAAGTTCTGTGCAATTTTCTTAAAATAATAAGACCCCACCCACTATTTATTAAAAACTGATTTTAGTTGAAACTATACTAATGGTGAATCAAAATAATTTATAACATTATTTTTTCTGTATCAATAGCGAACAGAATATGAAGAAGTTATTTGAATTACAAAATGTTTCTTCACTGTCGCGAACTTTAAAAAAAATTAATCGCGTAGAGTCATGCCGTTTATAGATACTATTCTAAAATGTTTTGAGATTCGATGTGCAGTGCCTAAGGGAGTTTCGTTTATTTCATCTCGGTTCAAGTCGACAACCGCGCCGCTGTACAAGTTTATTTTCACCCTTTTTTTATTTTCATTGATATGATATAATCCGCGAAGAATTGTATTATTAGAGTCCAATGTGGCAAAGACATCACCAGACAATGTTGCTAAAACATTTCGTTCCTCAGTTGGGATGAGCGCACGGGTCCTATATCCAACTAACAATTTAGTTAGGTTATTGGGTGGAAAAGTGCAACTGCGAATTTCGAATAGCTGATGTGGATTAGTGTGGGGAATTAGCCGAATACATTCAATTTTAAATCCAAGTAAGGAAGAAGGGAGGGGAGAATAATGCCTGGCAGAAGGAGACCTCGACCTGGCACGAAGAAAAGTCTCGGCAGAAGAAGACCCGACCAGAGAATGATGTCTGCCAGGAGAATTAGAAGTTCCAGAACGTCGAATATGAGGAATAGACTCACCATCAGGTGAAAATTCGCAATCTGAACTCAACTCTGCAACAAGAAACAGATAATTAAATGTTTCTTGAAGTATACAATCATATTTTGGTATTGACTGTGTGCAATTTCTGAATAAAAATTCGGAAATAATTGACTGCGCGCGAGGCGACGATTATAGAACCTGCTCTTATATATTTTATATGCCAATCTTAAGATTTCACATTGACGTTGCTTAACTTCAACTTTAATGCTGATCGAATTTTTTCTATAATATGAACACAATAGTACATTGCATTTTGTAAATCTAATATTTAAGCGCGATGAAATGTTGCAAATAAGTCTGTATTTTCGTGCATTGTTTTTGAACAATTTCTCAATTTTTAACAGGACTAACTGAATTTTGAACCAAGAAGATAATTTTTAAAACCTCATGCTTAAATTTTTAACTAAAAAAGATGAATTTACAACCAAATCAAACAGAATAGTTCAATTTACAATTTAAAAAATCGATCAAGCAGCTACAGATTTCAATAGAAAACACTGTCAAACCCATTTATAAAATTATACGTCTCTGAAGCTAGCACCGCCTTTTTATAAAATCGATTCGGAAACTATCCTATGATGGATCTCAAGGGTCGCGAGTCCTGCATTTTTGGGCTCTGCCCTTTTTTTATATATAAATGGTTGCGCGCTGACTTCACATTAAGCTAGCACCGCCATACCTCTAACTTTGAAACTGTTAATGCTATCAAATCCGTGTTTTTTCAGAAATTAGGGGCTTATTTAGGGCTAGCGGTCTATGCTAAGCCCAATCACGCAGTTCTTTTAGTTTGTTGAAAAACGATGCGAGCTCTGGTTTCACATGTGAAGCTGGCACTGCCCCACCTGTAAATCCGAAACCATTTTTACAATCAATTTTAGAATCATACTAAAATTCAGGGCTCATTAAGAACTGAAAAGAACCCCAAGTCCTAATTTATGGGCTGTGCAATTTTTTATAAAAAAAAGCTTGCACGCTGACTTCCACGCAGTTTTTCAGCAGGAAAGGAAAGGCGCAGTGCGCGGGTACTCACTCGCGTATATTGCGCAATATTTATTCTAATTAGAAACGGTTCAAACGGCCCTGACTCTGTACTTTCGGACAAGCGGGTTTGGTGTGAGTGCATATTTCATTTGAGAAGTAGTTTTTTGGAGACTGGTGTGCTTTTTTAAAAACAAATCTTTGCAGTTTTCAATCAGTTGATTGTTTAATTCTTCATATTTTCCAAACTTGTTTTTTTTGGGAAAACTAAAATAGCCCAAAAATTGGCATCGGTGACAAAAGATACCTAAAAATTATGACATTCAGAAAATGTTTAAATTTCGTTGTGAAGGTGCTAGCAGAACGCACCTCAATCATGAGTAGGCGCTTACTAAAATAGTTATGATTCTTCTTTGATTCTAAAGAAATATATAATGGAAAAGCATGCTTTAAAACGTGGTTAACCTATAAAAAAGGTTCTTAATATAAAAATAAAATTACGGTATGGTATACTTTCTTAAAAATTTGTCTTCTGAACATTAAAAATAAGGTTCCATGCGTATTAAATATTTACTGGTCCAAGAGATCATTGAATGTTTTAAAATGTCAAAATAAAAATTGCTTATTAACAAACATTTTTTTATCAATTTTTATTTGTACTATAGCTACCTTGATAATTGGCATGTTCGTTACTCATCCCAAAATTTGCCAGAAAGTCCCTTGTTTTGGGCGGCATACATGATGATATTTCTGTAAAAAGGCAAAAACGATTAACGAATTTGTGAATTTATAAATGTATTACAACTATTAAAAGCGCAATTTGATTATTCTCCTTTATTTCACATAAGTCAGTTAAAACATAAATTGTGAAATCAAAGTTTTCAAGTAATTCTAAAAAATATTTTAATTTTTTTACTCGAATTAATTAGAAACCTGTTATTGTAAAAAGTTTAATGAAAGAACGCGATCGTGTATCATTTTCTTCATATTAACAAGTGCTTACTGCAATGTGAATAAAAAAATATTTATCCATACTTAATCTGTTTTAGATTATTTCAAAGTTACAATTAAAATTCAAAATCCTTATTTTAGGAGCAAAAAGTACGCAGAATTTACAGGGTGATTAATTCAAATACTGATTTGAATACCCTGTAAATCTCGCCTTTATTATTTTTTTAACCTAAGAAATAATTTTTCTAAAAAATGTAGAAAGCTTCCAAGGTTTTCAGTTTTAAAAAGAAAAATGTCATATTACGTCTTCGAAACTTGAAAATTCGGCAAAGGACGGCAAAAAGAAATTTAATCGTCTAAGGTAAGGAAAAGTAGGGTGTGGTGCCGGTTCAGGGCATGACGACAGTTACAAAAACTCCAGTTTTTGTTGATTTTCATATTATTTTTTTGTCATAAAATAACTTAAAATAAGTATATTTTGAAATATTTGACAATCAACGATTCTTGTCTTAGCTGTCTTCAACTAAAACCACCAAAAAGTTTCAAATTTCAAATAATCACTACAGACACTTTCCGAAGACTTAAGTTGATATCACCATCGCCGCAGTAATATTTAACAATCCCCCATAAATAATCCTAACACATTTAATGAACCCCGTCTAGTTGCCTTCAACTAAAGCTGCGAAAACTTTAAATTAAAAAAATTCGCACCAAAAGCTTTTCCAAAAATGTAGTTAATATTGTTGTCGCCGCAGTAATATTTAGCAACTGCCAAGAACTACCCCTAGCACACTAAACGAACCCTGTCAGAAGTGTCTTTAACAAGTGCCCATGTCTCTAGTTGATATCTGAATCCTGAATCTTATCCAGTGTACAATGTACATGTTTATTTTCGCCTGTTATGGAATGATAGTTCTTGCATATATATTTCACGAAGCTTTGTATTATTTCGCTTCAATATTGCTACGATGTCACCATTGGATGCTGTTAAAATATTTTGCTTTCGGTTGGCATGGGCGCAGAAGCATTACGTGCTACTCTTATTTGATTTAGTTTATCGATAGGAAAAGTATAACTACGAATTTCGAATAGCTGGTACGGATTGATGGGGGGAATAAGCTGAGTACATTTAAGTCTGAAACTTAGTATAGGAAAAGCGAGGCGATAAGGATGCCTGGCAGAAGGAATTCTCGACCCTGGCACGAAGAACAGTCTTGGCAGGAGAAGATCTGGCAAGAGAAATTGTGTATGTGGGGAGAATTAGAAGGTCAGATCGAGGAATATGAGGAATAGGGTCGCCATTAGGTAATAAATCAAATCGTGAACTCAACTCTGTAACAACAAACAGAGAAAAACAGATCCATTTTGCGAATCAACACAAAAAACGCTCAATGCGTACTACAAAGATAAGTAACATTGTACAATTGGCAAAATAAATATATTCTTCAAAATTCTTTGTTCCTACTCTGAATCTTTAGACTCTACAGTCTTTTAACTCAAAAACTATTTTGTCGTTGTAAAACCTGTCTTACCGTAATTTGAATCTTTAGAATGTACAGTTGTTTAACGTCTACTTCAATACTAATCTTATTTTGAATATTTTTATCCTACAATCTTCGAACTGGAATCTATTTTGACGCTCTTGAACCTCTTTTCTATATTATGAACAGAAAAATAATTATAAACTAACTAATATCAGTTATTGCGATTAAATTAACATATTGGACATCTGAGTGACTGCAGTTATACTCAAGAAATAAAAGTATTAAGAATTCAGATTGAATTCTTACTCTTTTCCGACAAACTCAAATAAGGCTTCGAAGAAAATACATATATATATATTTATATTTATATTGAATTTACCAAAAAAATTGAGGATAACTGCCAACAATATAACAACATTATGAAAAATCCTCATATTTTCCAATTATAGGAAAAACTTATTAAGGTAATAATGAATAAGTTGATTAACGCTATAAGCATAGGATATACTGGTGCTTTCGTAGATTGTATAATAAATCCTACAGTCGTTATCACATAATTTATGAGCGCTACGCTGGTTCTTCTTAAATATTTAATTTTCTTTACAGTGAGTTTGAAAAACAGGTGAGATAATGAATTCGTTAGAACCGGTATCTCAATCCAATAATCTTTTACATTTTAGAAAAATCCAGCAAAAGTAAATTGTACTCTTTTCAATTGAAGGAAACTTACTTACATTTTTCTTGGGGTCGGGCGAGAGAGGCTAGATGGAAAGATAGAGTGTTTTCCTTTAAGAACGTGCAGATAAGAAAGTAATTTGATGGGTAAATATAATCGTTTAGAACATCAGTGCACATGCGCAAGCATTATTGAGCATATCAAAAAACTTCAAACATATTTTCGTTACTAAAATATATAATTTTACTTTTTGATTTTCAGGTAGACAAGAGAATACAGAAAAGTGTCCTTCTACAAATAGAAGTGAAATTTATTTTTTTACTAGCTATGTAGGTAAATATTGACCTGAATGGCCACATTTACTGTACAACTAACCAATAGAACAAAACTTCGCTTAAGCTTGACTTATGTTAGATCGAAACACATACATTTTTTGAGTAGATACACTTTAGAGATAATGATCTATATCAAGATATGCCGTAGAAAATCGTGGCCAATTAGATTAACATCAACTGGTTGCGCGTTTTGAAAGGTACATTCTTTAAATGTTATTTTGGAATTAAAATTTTTAAAAATGGATAAAAACTATCTATAAACAAAATTTGAAACAAATTTTTGTGACATTTTGAGCAGAGAAATATATTTATTCCTACCAAATCGTTATAATTTGAAAATTTTGTTTATAAATAATTTTCTTCAATTTTCTTCTAAAATTTTAATTGTAAAATAGCATAATAATTTTTTTATTAGTCGTAATTAATTAATGCTGAGGACTATTCTCTCATTTTACTTGGTCGATTTTAATTTCGCAACTTCATTTAAGTGTACATATACTTGGCCCAGTTTTTGCATCGTCCATTTTTTTGGTGGAATACATTTATGCAGCAGAAACTTACTTACTTCTGACAAACTCAAATAGAGTCTTTTATAGCATTTGTGATGGAACAAAAATCAGAGCGCACAAATTTTGATTTGCATTAAGCCTAAAAAAATTTACCCTAAGTCATAGATAAATATAATATTTACCAATAAAATTGAGGATATTCGTCAAGGATATGATGACGGTGTAAAAAGTTCTCATCTTGTCTAATTACGGGAAAAACTTATTGGAGTATAAATGATTAATTTAATTAACATATGTGTTAAAACAACTTTTTACTGCAAAATATTCTGTTGGTTTCGCTCATCATATTACAAATCCTATAGTCTTTATCTCACGGGTAATAAGAGTTTAGCTTGTCCTTCAAAGATATTTGAATTTCATCAGAGTTAGCTTCAAGAAAAAAAGTTGACTTAATAAATTTGTTAAAAATGATCTCACAATTATATAATCTTTTTATTTTAATAAGATCCGTTTAAAAAAATGGTACCTTTTTAATTCAAGGACACTTTTTTGCATTTTGATGGGTAAGGTGTTATCTAGAATGATCAAGGTTTTTCGTATACGAACTTGTCGTTAATAAAAAATATAATTTTACTTTTTATGTTCCAGACAGTTGAAAAAAAGTATCCTTCTACGAAAAAATTCAAATTTATTTTTTACCTTCATTTTCAAAGGTAATTTTTTTTAATGTTCAAGACCATTGGAAAGGATTTGGAAAACACTATCGAAAATGCAGTAAACAAAATTTTTGTAATGCTGACCAATCGCGGTAAGCAGGCACTTTCTGCGATGATCGTCCTTTCAGGACAAGAAGGAACATTAATATCCAGTTTTCTCCTGATCCCCAAGATCTGGCTAAAATGGATGCCTCCCTTCGTAAGGATATTTCGGAGGAGTCCGACCTCTGGACCATCAATTGTTCAGTTCATGGTGCTGCGAGAGCTTTA
>CAKNWT010309312.1:0-15895 GCA_932066315.1 Andricus coriarius | reverse complement strand
AGTTGAAAATTTTTTCATTAACAAAAATGATGATAATGTAAATATTAGATTCGTGCATGTTAATTTTCCAGATCAATATAAATCTCTTACCAAATTATAGTATAATCACTGCCTATATTATCATCAATTTTAGAGTTTCTTCAAATAATTTCCTCAGTCTGATACTGTCATCCGTCAACAACTCATTAATGTCTTTGTCCTTCGTTCTCATTTCAAGTTTTTGTTTTATTTTAAACATTTTATATTTTTTACTACTTTTACTTTTTAAGTGGAGTTTCTATTTCTTTGAATTGCTTTGATGTTTTTTTACTATCACTAAATCAGGCATGCTCTCTTTTTATTTTTTGGTTGAATTTTGTAAATGTTTTAACTTCGATGTATATAATTTTTTCCTTAACAATACATGTTTTGACTGATGAGGGCTGACATAGCAGCCGAAACGTATCGACCAAAAATTTTAAATTATACTTCGATGAATTTTTATTGATTTTGACCTGTGATTTGAGACTATTTCGACACATAATAGATTGAATGCATATAAATTTAATATTTTTTTGAGCAACAACCAAGGCAATACTTAATTCCGTTTAGACACAGTGTTCTAAAAAATAAATTTTGGCACCTTTAACCCCGCCCTACCCTATAAAGTATAAAGATCAAGCTTGATCAAAACTTGCCGTAATCTCTACCACGCCGGATTCCCCTGGTACACATTTTCAAATATGGCCAAAAACGTATTTTTTGGAGGTATTTACCCCATTCTTCTCAAAATCCTGACGTTATGGACAATTTTCGATGCCAGATTCGAATTCAGCGAAAAAACAATTACGAAAAACGATTCGGGCAAGATTCTCGATAATGTTCATTTTTTGATATTGACATTCCGCGTAAATCTAAAAAATAAGGTAGCACAATTTCAACAATATGGAAATGGATTCTCGACGAATAAGAAGGCCGAAAAGAATCATCGTAAATTTCGAGCTCATCAAATTAACGATTAGATACTAAATCAAGTAATTAAGTATAATAATTTTACAAAATCCAACCAACTCATTAATGAAACCGTAGGTTAGAAAATTTTTAACACATTTAAAACTCCAAAGGGTAGAAAAAAGGAACTAGCCCCATTTCTCATAACCACTAAAACAAGAAAACAAATATAAACTCTTTTTTGACAGAAATGGAATTCATTTTGGTAACAAACTTATACGTAGCAGAAAGAGCAAATTAAAATATATGGCAAATCTCCCAGTAATCGTGACGATTCCAATAACCGTGAAACTTAGTTAAGATTTAAATATATTGTTAAAAAATATGCTTAAAGTAACATTTAATAATAAAAACAATTTATTTTTAGCATTTTATAGTAGCGACTAACATTTTTATGCATTTAAATTAAATAAAAGAGAGAAAATTGACTTCAAGATTACTAGGACGTTTACCTTATTGTTTTAGCACTGTCTATGGTTACCGAATTATCCGTAACGTTAGTGAATATTAAATTATCATTTTGATGACCACGATGCTTCCAATGCTCTTTTTTGGCCTTTTTGTTTATTTTCATGTGATTTCACTTCCATATTTTACAAATTCTGATACATTGTTTTTATATTTACGCGAGATGTCAAATTTTAAATTTTATCGAGAATCTTACCCAATCTTGCTCGTTTTCCGAGATTCTCGGCCAAAATCACGAGATACGGGACAACTTCTCGCTATCGTCAGTCGGGATGGCTCCCGAAATCGATGTTTTCTTGTCTCGTCTCGCCCGAATGCATCTCTACTCAAATTCAGTGGAAATCACGACCTTTCAGTCGAATTCAGTAGACTTTAGTATACACACAGTAGAGTTCAGTAGACATCAGCAGAATTTAGTAAAATTCAGTAGAATTAGGTGAAATTCAGTGGAATACAGTGTAAATCACTAAAACTCAGTGTAAATCACTACAATTCCATAGAATTCAGTGGACTTCACTACACTTTCAGTAGACTTCACTATACTTTCAGTGGACTTCAGTATACTTTAAGTAGACTTCAGTATACTTTCAGTAGACTTCAGTAGAATCACGTAAAATTGAGTGGAAATCACTCAAATTCAGTTGAAAGCACTACAATTCAGTAGAGTTCAGCAAACTTTATTATTCTTTCATATAGAGTTCAGTAGACTTTAGTGGAATTTAGTCAAATTCAGTAGAAATAAGTGAAATTCATTGGAATTCAGTAGACTTCAGTATACTTTCAATAGAATTCAGAAGGATTTAGTAAAATGCAGTAGAGTATAATAAAATTCAGTAGACTTTAGTGAATACAGTAGAAATCACTCAAATTCAGTGGAAATCACTACAACTCAGTAGAGTTCAGCAGCCTTCAATATACTTTCATATCAGTAAATTTCAGTGGAATTTAGTAAAATTAAGTAGAATTGAGTTTATTTCACTGAAATAAGATGAAATTCACTTGAATTTAGTTGAATTCACTTGAATTAGGTTAGATTCACTTGAATGAACTTGAATTAGGTTGAATTAAGTTCAATTTACTTCAATCAGGTTGAATTCATTTAAATTAATTGAAACTCAGTGAAACGTGCTGATAGCTGCTCTTTTTTAGTCTCGAATTGTAGTTTTTATTTGAAGGAAGTGTATTTTGTTTTTGTTCCTTGTTATCAGAGGTCGTGACCGGAAGATTGAGTATTAACTTGAAGAAAAGTAGGGAGGGATTAAGGAAAGAGCAATAAAGCTGGATGAGAGGCACTGCACTGGCTATGGACAGATCCAGGAGGAGGATAGGTGCACATTTCTGTTTCGGCCGTGGCTGACAGTGCCCTGCATTCGCTAGCTTTCGCTTTGGACAGCACAATGAGGCCAATTACTTTAATTGCAGTTCAGCTCGCTGGATGCGAAAGCTCTCAGCCAACCGACGGCCTGCAGCCGGAAGTCGGAATAAACGGTGCAAAACAATCAGTGTTTTTTCCTTTCCAATGCACTGCACTGTCCTTCTTCCGCCAACGCTTCATTACATTACTCCATTAATATCGCCGCCATGTCATTGCTTATTTCATTCTCCACCTAACGCCAACAATGTCACCATTAATGCCACCATCGTAGAGGTCAATGATTCTCTAACGCCCGGGCTAAGGGTTAAACTTCAGGTGTGGCCACGAAGTAGTATAAGGAGATCCAACTCTATGGGCCATTTCGGAAAATTGTACCCCCACTTTTCCGTGCCCACATCCTATAGCACTTCGGATTACGTGTTCTAGCGCCTCTTACGGAAACCGTTATAACATAGGTTTTAGAGTTGGGTTTCAACAGTTTCAAATTTTGTCCTGAGAGGCGCTACAATACGTAATCTGGTATGCTGTGGATATGCTATAGGAAGTGGGCACGGAAAAATGTGGGGTATCCTTATATTAGAGTTGGATCTCCTTATACTACTTCGTGGGTGTGGCTATCTTCTTGTACAATTAGGTATTTTCACTTCAACCTTCAGCTAACTTCACTTCGTTGATTGCTGAGGGGAAAAACAAAGGGACCAAATGCATGGGATTCGGTCCATTTTTGCCCTATTTTGCTAATATCTTCGTAAAAAATAATTTTTTCTGTATAAGTGTATGGGAAAAATAGTTTTTATTTTTTATGATCTATTTAATGACACAATAAAATGATAATAATCTTCATTCATTACGAAGATATTACAAAAATAAAGCTTTGTCCATGTATTTGGTCCCTTGTTTTCCCCTCAGCAACCCTCAGCAATCAACGAAGTGAAGTTAGCTGGTGGTTGAAGTGAAAATACCTAATATACATCCTGAAATACCTACACGGACCAGAAAAATTAAATTACAAATTACAATATAACAAAATAATTTTGTTCCTTTTGCAAAAATTTGATTCTGATTGCCAAAAATTTGGTTGGTATAACAAAACAGTTTATTTGGCTAAAACAAAATTTTTTTTAAATAACGTTTGTTGCGTGTACCAAAGAATTTGGTTGCTTGTACCAAGGACGCGGATGCGCAGACGCTAGAAGCCGCAGTTTTCAGTATGGCTTCTTTCAGCTAATATTCCAGAGAAAGCAAAGTATTCTCGATTTCATCTGTGAGCTTTTTTCAAGTTCTTTTGTATAAAATAAAGTTTTATTGTGTGTAACCACTAACGCGAGAAAATTTTTAGGCATCTGGCTTTGAAGTTTAACAACTCAGCAAAAAAAATGCTAGCGTAATAAGTAAATAGTAATGTGAAAGCTCAAAGTGCTCTACGTAAATGAGCTTAAAAACGTTGATGTAAAATTTTTTTGTGCTTTGCAGACCGTAAAATGTTTTTAAATGATAAAGAATTTCGGACACATTTAAGAAGAGTCAAGTTTAGAACATTATTTTTTATACAAGAGGCAATAGGAAATATTTGAAAAAATTCATGAATATGAAGAAAAAATTTGTTAACAAATTGCAGCAAGAAAAATAATAAAAATTGTTGCTTAAAATTACAAAAATGTTCAACTGTACTATTAGCAGTTCTAATAAAGATTTTCAAGTGATTCAAACTTCAAACTGTAGCGCAAAGGCTTGGAAAAATTGATCGCAGATTTCGCAAAGAAACGTGACAAATGCTTCGATACGAGATCAGTTCAAGCTAAGAAGATTATTTAGAATCTCCAGGAAAAATGTGATTTTTTTCGTGAAAATCGCGGTATTTTCGGACATTTTTTTTAAGTATAAGTGTTAGAAACCAGCGGGGTGCTTTTTTTGCCGCCGGTCAAAAGAGGCGTCAATGTCTGGGCAAGAGTTCAGAAGCACGGGTCAGAGAAAGGCACTAGCGGTCGGCAGCCAAAGAAAGGCTTTCTGACACTTGCTTTCAAACAAAACAAAAAAATGTCTAAGAATATCGCAATTTTCACGAAAAAAAACAATCATATCCTTCCGGGAGATTGTAAATAATTACAGAGCCTATACGTTACAGTTTGGAGTTTGAATTGCTTTAATATCTTCATTAGAACTGCAGATAGTATAATTGTACATTTTTGTAATTTTAAGCAAAATTTTTTATCATTCTCAAATTTCTCAACTGCAATTTCTTCACAAATCTTTTCCTCACATTTATGAATTTTTTCAAATTTTCCCACTGCCTCTTGTATAAGAAATAATGCTCCTAACTTGACTCTTCTTAAATCTGCCCGAAATTCCTTACTTTTTTACATTTTTCAGTCTGCAAAGCACAACAATTTTTTTGCATCAACGTCTTCAAGCTCATTTACGTGAAACACTTTCAGCTTTCAAATGACTATTTACTTATTACTCTAGCATTTTTTTTGGCTGAGTTGTTAAGTTTCAAAGGCAGATGCCTATAATTTTTGCGACGATAGTAGGCTTGGATTCGAACCAGGAAAGTGAGAGAAGATTTATCACAGACCACAGTTCGGTAAACAGTTAACATACCCTCACATGAATGACTGTTGTTTTCATGATCACATCAAGGATAAATCAAATGTATTGTCATTCTTCTAAAAAAAAACTAGAACAATAGATCAAAAAAATTATCTTTTGGTAAAATTTCAAAAATGTCTATCAAGATTCGCTAAAATAATTCCAATTACAAAAATGAATACAGAAATCAAATTCAGATCCAGTATGCAATAAGTGAATAAAAAGTAGTTAAATTTCTTCATCCATATCCAAATTGCAGGAAATTACAGGAAATGTAGCCACACCCTGAAACATAATAAGCAAAACAAACAATTATTTATTTATTTTAAATTATAATATAAAAATCACACATTATATTCATTGGAAATGTTCGCAATTAAATATTGTGTCCTTACTGAATGATTTATTATATGTTTTGATAAATTATTTATTATGAAAAAGAATAACGTTTGTTTATTCACCTTTTTATCGTTATATTACGCAAGTAACTACCATTTAATTTTTTTGGTATTAATTGTAGCTTTGAAGGATGTATGGTGCATAAATGTTATTATTAATAAGCAATTATTATAAACAGCTCCTTAGAACCTGTTCATCATAACAGGTATATTTAAGTAAAAGCATGTTTTCACTCGGCAGCATCTTTTAACATATAGGTATTCTACCTAGATGAGAAAAAAGGGATGAAAAAATATAAGAGAGGATACCTCACTTTGAAGGAGGTAAATATCTTCATGATTTCAACTAAAAATTAATAGATGTGATGTTCTTGTCGTTAATTACATGTAAAAATAGGAAGAAAGAGGTTGATAAACGTCTAATAAGAATTTCTGCATTAACTCATCAAACTATTTGTATGAACAGAAGTAAAGATTGCGTGGCAAATAACATCGCTCAACTTATCAACGGTGATCAATTTATTCTTAACTATATCACCTGCACATTTTTTTACTATATTAACTGGCATATAATTTGTCCATGTAGCTTGTTCGTAAGCCTTTGATAGGTACTAATAACTAGATCTAAAAATAGAATAAACATGGCAATATGAAATAATTTTCGTCAGATAAGAAATTATGTAGGATGTTGTATCTTCACTATATAATAAGAATGTTATGCAAAGTGGAGTCTTCCCGTCGCTATAAAAATATTTGGATGTGTACTTTATAGTGGGTAATATCTCGTAAAAAGGTCGGTAAAATATTATTTCCAATCAAATCTATCATTTTTGGAGCTGAAAAATCATACCTTTAAACTTAAAGAAGTTAAAAATAAAAAAGTTTAAAAATAATACTGTACGATTTCAAATTGGTAGCTTCCATTTAAGGCCTTCTTTAGTCCTGCTTAGCCCTCCAAGTCCTCTTTTGAATCCCGTTGGACCTCGAGGCCCTCTTTTGATTCTCTTACGCCCTGACGACCTCTTTGCTTTTCTCGTATTTATATAATTTAATTATTCTATTTAATTACATATTTATTATAATTAGTACATTTACTTAATTTGTTAATATGCATAATAAAAACAGTTATGGTATATCAGGCAGAGCTATAAAGTTGGTTTCTCTGAAATTCGAAAAAAGTCCATTTGAAATTCGTTAATACCTTCTGTTCTGTTTTTTATAGGGAAACACTTATGGCACATTATTTATTAGCCCAATTTTAAATATTCGAACCATAACATGAAAATAAAAATTTGTAGTATTTTTCGGAAATGTATGTCGGTTCTGAAGAGTTGTTTTACGGGAATAATAAAAAAGACCTTCTTTAAAATTATCTAAAAATTTCAACCTAATTCATTTTTTATATCATAAATAATGTCACCTTTGACATGCCAGCATTCAAAAAGCACATGAACAAGTGTGCTTTAAACAAAATCTGATTCATTTTTTATAGAATTTTGCAATTTTCTTTACAACGCCAATTTTCTGATAAGAATTTATTCATTCAAATTTCATTTGCGAGGATGAGAGTATACTTTTCACTCATATTGTACTTTGTGTAGATGTACACTTCAAATTTTTTGGTTCATAATAATATAATTTATAATGACAAAAACTGTTGTTTTGATTGTCCTTATGTTTCCGAGAAAATAATAATCTAGAATAGTTTTTCAGGTACAGAGCTCGAAATCGTTTAAGGTGAGAAGTAACGTCACGCGAGAAGATGAGCTTTTACTCCTGGACAAACAGGCGGGCACCAAAAGTATAGGGCTAATTTTATAGACTGATTATATTTCCATGAGAAACAGCATTGCTTTTTCACAACAATTTTTAATTAACACCCATTAAAACCAATTGCAGCAATTAGTGAACTAATACAATCTAATACAAATTAAGACCTCTACAAGCCCTCCTAAGTCCTATTAAGTTCTGCAATTTAGAGGTCTAAAAGAGGGCTAAAATTTCGACTCGAGCTTACATTTTCACAATCGTAATGGCGATAATGAAGCAATTATCATTTTTAAGCCTTGAAAATAAATCAATTATGAATTTAAATGTTTTAATATTTAACAAATTGAAATTTTACGTTTCCTAATTCGAAAATTCCAAATAAATATTATAGTATGAATATCTTTCATTTTTAAAATCGGAACCTTCATAAATTTTCTTTACGCTAGAAAACAAACACGTGCGTTACGCTCGCGATTATTTTTCTTGTTTCACGCGATTTTTAAATTAAAATATAATGATATTATTAACACAACATTTTTTTATTTTATAGTATGTATATTATTAACTTCAAAATCAATATATATATATATATATATAATATTTGTGAATATGTAAACAATCAAGCCGTTGCACTTCTGATAAAAAAATGTCAGGTTTTTTAAAAACCTTTATCTCCGGTTTTCGTTTAAAATCACCAATTCCCGATGAGAAATATTAGCATAAGCTAAAATTTTCAAAAAGTTTCAAATCTTCTTTGAAACATAATTTTTTTATTATAAATACTTAACAAAATTGTATTACAAAAATCTAAATCTTGTTTAAATTATAATAATTTTTGTTTTAAAATACCAATTTTTTTGTGTAAAACGCTAACGTAACCTATAGAGTTGTTCAAAAATTATAAACTCTTAAGATATAATGATTTTTGTATATAAAAACCGAATTTCTATGAAAAACATTAATATAACCTGAAACTGTTAAAAAATTGCAAATATTGTTCAAATTATAATGATAGTTTTGTTATAAAATACAATTTTTTGCTTAAAACGATAACATAACCTAAAATTGTTAAAATATATGAATTTTCTTTAATTTTTGTTTTTTTGTTGAGAGTATCAATTTTTGATGAAAAAAAACTAATATAATCCAAAACTGTGAAAAATTATATTATGCGAACTATCAATGATTTTTGTTTTAAAATACCAATATTTGGTTTAAAAGATTAACGTAACCTAAAATCATTAATAAATTATGGGTCTTTAAAATCTATTGTCTTTAAAAAAAAAACGCTAACGAAGTCGAAAAATGTAATTTGTGGAAAAATGTTTCCCCTCTAAAATCTAATAATTTGTGCTTACAAATACATATTTCCGGTGTAAAACGCGAAACTGACCTAGAATTGTTGAAAATGGGGAATATTTATAATGATTTTTGTTTGAAAATGTTAATTTCCGGTGACTAAACCTAACACAAACTAAAATTTGGAATTTAACATATAAAACAACTTCAAGTTAGATAGGATTGTTATCAGCGGAAATTAACTGAGAACTAGTAAAATTTCCATGGCAATCAGTGATGTACTTCTGGCTATTTCAATCAGCGAACATCTTAAAAATGTAACCTTGAAACTCTTTTTGAATTAATCCATAACTCCCGTTATGTTTATTTAAATAACATGTTCGTTCCGCAACCCTTCTCCGACTCAGGTCTCTGATCAATCTCTCTAACAAGCACCCCAGGCGAAGAGTTTCACAAAGTCACCATGTAAAGCTCCCCACTCGGGCCCATTAGTATCCAAGGTCTTTTGTTGTAGGCGTCATTCACTTCACTAATACTCTTCATCATGTATTTCTTATGTACTATTTGTCGCCACACTTCTATCAATGTTTAATAATCAGTATTATCAAAAAACATGGTAGATTCAGTTTACATCAGTTACTATAACCTACCTATAACCTACTTATAAGCACGAAGAAATAAAAATTTTTTATCATTTTAGTGTCAGTTGCTATCTCAGAGTTGACTTTCTGTAATGCATCGTAACCACGAAAACGTAAAAGCTCTGGAAATAATAAAGATATCTTGTACACACGCAATAAATAAAATTTCGCATATATGCTTCGTTAGAGATCCATCCTATGATCGTAAAACGTATAATGATTCGTTCACAATAAACTACAAGTAGCATTAAACTCGACTTGTATAGAGCTGATATATCATCGCGTGTCTTTGATGAAAACTTTCAATCTATTATAGAGATATCTGCAATAGCGTAATTTTGAGATAGGTAACTTTTTTATTTTGAAACGTCACAACATTTTCCTGCAACTTTTATAAACGAATAATTTTTTTGTTTTAATTTCTTAGTTAAGAAATTCAATTTCTCCGACCTTCCACACTGTTTTACAAATTTAAACAAATATCTTTGGGGCAAACCAATACGAGATGGACACCAGTACTAACGGAAGAACAGGAAAATGTGACTGGGTTTCAAAGCAAAAATTCGGTAGTATTTTTGATTAGTAGCAATATTAAAAACGTGTTTTATAATCAACCTTTTTACCGTTTACTTGCTATTTTTAAATTTAAAAACTTGAAAAATGTGTTTCTGACATAGGCGATGAAAATTTTGGCCGCTGATAGACTATCAATTTTTAAGGGATTATAAATTGCTTTCACTGGTTCCTTCAATTCGTCAAACTCTTATAGCTTCAAAACTCTCTGATGACTTCTCTAGTTTTTATTTGTTTTATACCAAATAATATATAAAAAAATGAAAATTATATATGTAATTTTGTTCACTGTGTATAATTTGTTCACCTGGGTCATACATTGAAATATATAAGTCATTAATTAATATATTTAGATAGGTCATATAAGTAATTAATTCTCGGTTTGAAGGCGCTCTGTGAGTTATTTACAGAATGTACCAAAATTCCCGATAGAGTTACCGAAAATTCCAGTAAAGTAATCATAAATATCTCTGCTATCACAATCCTATTAAATTATATAGTGTATTATTTGTCAATTTTTTCAACTTTAGTGTGCGTATCAAACCAATGAAGGGAAAACTGGTCAACGCCGCATCAAAAAATAAATAACCTGTCTATATTATAATAATGAATGCTTTATTATTTTGCTATCAAATATTCTTTTATTTATTAGTTTTTAGTTCTTAGTTATCACCTATTAGTTAATTTTTAGTTATTAGTTATTGTGCGAATGCTGAGTTATACTGATTGATAATTTCAGTGAAAATGTTACTGCCTAAAATAAAATGCCTAAAAATCAATTTTTCAAGAAACAATTTGCATGTAAAAATAAAAGATTTCATCATACTGAAACCGTTAAGACCTCAAAATCGATGTTTTTAGATATCAGGCAACTTTTTTTGGTTTCATTTGATAAACGCCTAAAATAAAACACTAAACATAATATTTTAACATACTTTACAGTCCAAAATCGGAAGTAGGGTGATTTTATTACATTAAAAAAAAAATTTTGAGTTTTCAACCAAGAAAGATGTAGTTTACATCCAAAAAGACGAATTTTGTAAAAGACAGTTGAATTCTCAACTTTGAAATTCAACAAAATAGTTGAATCTTTAAGGGCATGTGATACATAAACAATGATCGATTTTAGCAGTGCTAGGTTCCCCCGGCTTTTTTCCTACAATAATAAAGATTTTGCCTTAAAAATGTTGGGAATGATAGCGAACATGCTAACGGACGTCCCAGAACTCTTCTGTTGTGGAATAATTAAAAAAAATTCATTTTGCTAAATTTGATTATTATGTGTGTATTTTGAGGTTATGTGTGTTACAATTCTCCCCGCAGCTTTACTTCCAAACTACACAATATTTTTGGTCGAAAACTTAGGACAAGTATTAAAACATAGTAACTAATGTCCCGGAACTAAGCTTGTTTGTAGGCAACCCAAAAAATATATTTCATAAATAATTTAATTTATGTTCGTTAGGACGCCCTCTATGCCACTCGGTACCTCGGAATGACAGAGACTTGACAACCGATCCTAACCCCCAAATAGTGCATATACAGAAAAATTTTATTTAGCAGAATATATTTTTTTTGCTATTATCCCTTTAAAAAAGAGTTCGGGGACGTCCGTTATTCTATTTTATAGCATCTCCGAATTCAGTTTTTAAAAAATTTCAAGTTTTGTGGACAAAAACCCGGGGGAACTGAACCCGATTGAAGTATCACATGCCCTTAAGGAAATAATTAAATTATCAATAAAAGAGTTGATTTTTCAACTAAAATGATGAATCTTCAACAACAAAAAGGAATTTTTACTTAAGAATTTTATCTTTCAACCACATAGTTGGATTTTCAATCATAAAGATTAATTCTCAGCGAAAAATAAAATAGCTGATATTTCAACCAAAAAATATTTTTATTTAAAATAAAAAAACAGTTGAATTCAACCAAATCGATGAATTTTCAACAAAAGAGTTCAATTTTCATCCAAGAAAGATTTTTCAGTCAATAGGGGCAAAAATGTCAACAGAATTGCTCAATTTCAAAGCCATAGGCGAGTTCTCGACAAACCAGTTAAATTTCAACCCGAAAATATGAATTTTCAAGCAAAAAGTTTATTTTTAGCCAAGACCTTAAATTTTCTACCAAAATGATAGAATTTTCAGTAACACCCAAAAATATGAATTTTTAACAAGATAGTTAATTTTGAAGAAAATAGTAGAATTTTAAACTATAACTATCAATTTTCAAACAAAAATAAATTATAGGTAAATTTGCCGTTCGAAAAATTGCTTTTCATAAAAAAAAATGAATGCTCAATAAAATAGTTAAATTTTCAACCAAACAGATGAATCTGTAACTCATAAAATGACTTGTTAACAAAAAGTAATTCAACTTTCAACCGCAGGCAGTTGAACTTTCAATGAAGAAGATTAATTCTCTACCAAAAAAAAGACGAATTGTCAACAAAATACGTGAATTTTCAAGAAAATAGTTCTAAAATATATCAATTTTTAACCAATAACTATTATTATATATGTAGTTAAATCTTCAACCAATAAAATAAATTTTCGACAAAATAGTTAAATTTTCAACCAAACAGTCGAATTTTCGATTAAAAGCGATGAATTCTGAACCAAAAATATAATATTAGACTTTTCAATTACAAAGAATAAACATTCAACCAAAAATAGTTGGATTTTCTTATTCGGTTCTATTAATTCAGTTTGCATTTAAGCGAAAAAACGAGTAAAAGTGTAGGTTTTCGAAGAACGTGGAAAAAGGGGGAATAGGGAAAAGAGTAAGAGAAGTCTTATTTAGATTTTTTATTTGTAAAATAAAAGGAAGTGTCTACGCGTACCGAAAAATTCCGGTGTACGTACCGAAATTTTGGTTCAAATGGCCCCTTTTCCAGCTCCCCTGATTTGTACCCAAAAAAATCTGGCTACTTTTATCAAAATTTCGGTAAAATAAAATGTCTATTTTTTCAAGCATTTCAAAAAAATTGTATGTTTACTTGAAGGATAGCATAGCAAAACGAATCAACCCACAATCAGCCGATTTTCAGGAGAGACAAAAAACGTTCTATAAAAGCTCATTTTTAGTTTAATTAAAAACGAAGTTTCTTCTATTATATTAAGTTCTTCTGAGAAATTGGAAGGGGAAACTTTTTGAGAAAATTAGCATTTTTGGCCATCTTTTGAAAAAACATAGGGCGCGAACCTGACGTTTTAAAGACTTCTAATAGGGCTTAAACTGACGGCAGAACATTGTGCTTTAAGATAAGTATAATGAAAAACATGTTTCCGTCGCCTATCTTCAGCGATAACAGGTTGTTTAGGGTTTTCAAGTGAGCGAGCGCGCGCAGCAAAAACCTGTTACCATTCAAGAAGTTTCTCAAACGACAAGTTCGCCTCCTATGTTTTTTTTTTATAAAATAGCCAACAACGCATTTGTCCTTAATTTTCTCAAAAACTTGACGTGATAGAAATATTTAACATTCGGATTCAGATTAATGGACCCAAAATCTACGGAAAACACATATAATTCTAGCCCCGGTACATTTAATATACATTTTTGGAGGCTTTTATGCGCGTAATCGAAAAAACGAGTTATAAAATCTTCTTTGGTGAGGATATGAAGCTCATTTTCGGCAAAATGTGGGTTAATTCTAGGCTACCAATCTTCATATATATTTTCCATGTGTGATGTTACATTCTAGTAACGGTACATTTAATATACATTTTTTTAGGCTTTTATGCGTAATCGAAAGAACGAGTTATAAAGTCTTCTTTGGTGAGGATATGAACATCATTTTCGGCAAAATGTGGGTTTTGATTCGTTTTGCTGGGCTACCACCCTTCATATATATTTTCCATATGTGTGATGTCACATTCTAGTCCCGGTACATTTAATATACATTTTTTAAGGCTTTTATGCGTAATCGAAAAAAAGATTTATAAAATTTTCATTGGTGAGGATATGAACCTCATTTTCGGCAAAATTTGGGTTGATTCGTTTTACTGGGCCACCACCCTGCATATATATTTTCCATGTGTAATGTCACATTCTACTCCCGGTACATTTAATATACATTTTGAAGCCTTTTATGCCTAATCGAAAAAATTGTTTTAAAAAACCGTAAACCCCCCACCCCGTGGTAGTGTGACATAGTTTTTGAACAGCCCCATGCTGTATTATAAAATAGTCGCTTTATTGATAGTAATAAATGATTTACGGCTTCAACATGCAACTATTTCCAATATTTGCATTTACTCGTAAAGTCTAAGTACTTTCTTTGAACTCTCCACCATTTTTTCGTACAGAATAGGTGGAAATGTAAATGCGGGCCGCAGTTGATGACAGTGACAGTGCGTAGGCATATATAGTGCTATATGCATAGAGTACATGTGTACAACATATTTGTATCGCAGCACTCAGCAGAAGTATGCTGTCGCGTGGGAGGAATATAATAGCGGTCGTTGTTGTGATCCTGGCGGGGCGGAGCCGACATGCACCAATCAGCATAGTCGACCGTGTATTTCTGCCACCACCAACATCGAACGTATTATCACTAAACACCGCTTTTGCCACCGCTGCCACCACCGCTGCCATGGCATCGGCCGAGAACCGTCCTCACGTGTTAAAGAACGACACTGGTGCTATGTGTAGACTGTAGATCGCCGCCATCATGATTTACGAAAGTGCATTTTCCGCCTTTCAGCATAACTGCGAGATCATGCGGCTAATAATTTCCCGAATTGTCGGAAATTATTAAGGTGTCGCCATGCTCTTTTTATGTAAGTTCATATTACCCCCTTATGTTAACCGAATGTGGATTTTTCGCGTTAGGCTCTGAGAAGTGGTGATTTCCGAGTAAAACAAAAAGCAAATTTTACCAATTACTTAGGGGCCATCTATAAATTACATAACAGTTTTTTTTTAGGGGGGGGGGGGTGAATCAATACTGTTATGTAATGTAAATATTTTTAACAAACCAACCTTATATAGGAAATTCATGTATCCAAAATGATGGCATATATAACGTTAAACTTTGCTAATTTTACAACAATGTCTAGTTAGTTTAATCCGAAATTATGGTTAATATGACTAGAAAATTCTAGTTAATTAACTCTGGTTGCTTTTCTCTGGTTAATATTTCTGGTACCAGAAGTGTAGCGATCTTGTGTCGGTTTCTAGAAATCTGTCTTTTGTCTCTTGTCGTGTTGCTGGATGGGTCGAGTGACGCTTTGTCGTAAATGTCCAATTCTCGAACAATCGCGATTTTTTTATTGTATTTTCAGTTATATAAGTATAAATAATTATAGTGATCCGTGAATTCAGTTGTGTTATTAAAAAAAAGAACTGCGCGTTATCTGTTTAAACACGAGTGGTATAGGGATACTTCCAAACCAAGCACATATTTTCGGGTGTCTTTGAAAAATATTCTCGAAACTATTAACATTGTAGGCAATAAATAAAGTGAATATTCGAGAATTTTGGTATTGACCAAGTGATCTAAGTGCATATTATGTAAACTCCCAAACAAAATAGTCTTAGCGAATAGTTTCCGAAACAGAATGCATCAAAAATATACATATATTGGTTATAGAGAGATGAAATTTCAGTGAAGTGGAACATATATAGTTGCCGCACTCTGTTATCGGAAACTTTTGTTAGATTATTTTCTTTGGGATGCAGTCCATGTAATTTCAGAGGGGGCTATGAAGAGTCCATGAAGGTAGAAAAGTATTGAAATTCGATAGTCGAAAATCGATGGGTACCAGAATATCTGGTTGAGCTTACTA